>ML781787.1:17064-46325 GCA_009831015.1 Picea engelmannii | reverse complement strand
TGACAGGACAAGTCTGGCTGAGAAGAAGAAAGATGGGCCCTCAAGGGCCATGCTCAAGTCAATCTCGCTCTCGGTACTCCATGTCTAGGACCATGTGGGCCTCGAGACATGATCTCCTAGTTATCCCTAGATATCGGGGATAATAGGCCCTATTGTGCCTTGACAATTAAATGTAAATTAAAAGGGTAAGTGACAAGTCGGCCCAGGCCTAATTTAGGGAGGAAAAACTACTATTTATAAGGGAGGCTAGTGCCTCACTTGTTCACTCACTCATAATCTCTACAACAAGAGGAAACATGCACAAGTCTTGGAGGAGAAGCTACTTCAGCTAGCTGTGATGTTGAGGAGAGTTTTTGGTCTATCCCTTGGATACATCTTGGTTAAGTAGTGCGCTACTCTTTCCTAGTGAAGGAGTAGAGGAGGATATTCTTCTTTATTAGTTCTCTCTTGGAGAGAAGCATTTTTCTTGGTTGGCTAATCTATATTGAGGAAGTTTGTTGGGTTTTCTTCACTTATAGGGTTTCCCAGGATAATCTTTGTGTCTCTCTTGTTTATGTGACTGTCTCTCTTTCAATGATCTTAGATATGCAGTTAATGTGCTAAATGATTATGTAATAATAAAAAAATGTAAATACTAGCTGCATAAGTAAAATATCAACATGGCATCAGAGAAGGCATGAAAGAGACCAACTCACAGTCTATAAAGAAGTGGCTAGCCTCAGCGCACCCTCTCCAAGATTTAGTTTTCAATGTTGCAGTTGATGCATAATTAGGGTTTCTGCATAAACCCTAAGTGTAACATTTTCCCTGTTTAAGGAGGAAGTTGGAGAAAGTAACCACACCTAGGAGCTCGTCCTAGGAGGGTGCATCTAGTCCCTAGATCATAATTTCAAAATTTGAAGGTTGAAAAAATAGGGTTTCCTAAAAAACCCTAGACCTGGTTGCTACTGCTGCAGATTTTGTGACATATTTCATCTTTGACTTTGCAATCTCTATGATAAGGTCTAAGATCCTCATCTTGAAAAGTCATTTGTTATTTTTACTTGTTCTAGGCAAGATGACTACTAGTACCAAGCTTGATGAAAATCTTGAAGGAATCGATGACTTCCGAGCATGGAAGTACGGAGTAATGCTCATTCTAGAAGATAATGACCTTGCAAGTTTTGTTGAACAAGATATTGAAGAGACAGAGGGAGATAGGGCCAAATCCAAATATAAGAAGGATCTGATCAAATAAAAGAATATCATTTCTAATTCCATCAAGAACCATTTGATTCCTCATGTTTCAACATTAAAAACCCTAAAGTAAATGATGGATGCCTTATCCCATATTTTGGAAGGAAAGAACATCAATCGAAAAATGACCTTGAGGAATGTTATCCCATATCCTAGGGGTAACTAAGGAAATCATGTCTCGAGGCCCACAGGTCCTATATATAGAGTTTCAAGAGTTGGATGACTCAAGCATGGCCCTGGAGGGCCCATCTTTTCTTTAGTGAAACCCACCTATCAACAACAACAACATCCATCCCACTAGCCTAGTCCTGAAGTAGCAGTAAGTCTTGCTCCATGAGGTAATGAGTCCAGGTATCATGGTATGTGTCACTCTGATTATTGAAGAACTTCAATATGTTGCATTGAATTCTCCTTCATTTCATAAGGTTTGCTGGGAAATTATGCTCTTTAACTTGTTCATACCTAGAAGGGTGACATGATGCCCTAGTAAGTTGATCTCCCTTTACGATGGGTTTCCATTGGGTGGGTCTATAAATGGCCATCGTCCATTCCCACCATACTTACCACTTTCCATATTTATTCCTCTCATTTCCCTCTACCTTTGTTCGGGCATTGGGATTTTCCACATTAGGAAGGGTTGTACCTTGCCTTTTGGGAAGAAGGGGCTAAAGGCCAAGGGGGTAAAAACAGTTGGAAAGAGTTAAAATCCAAAATGAAACCTTTGAGATGCTTCACCCAAGGATTCCTGAGAAACCAATAAAAGGCTTCTCAGTAAGAAAAGGGACCCATAAGATAAATCAAAAATCAAGGTACTAGTTGGTGGATGGGAGGTCTCATCATGAGTCGACTTATTAGGTCCATGGGCATGTAGCGGTATGACACTACCATCTATCTGGTCACCAAACCACGGTAGTGGATCTTGGTGGCATATGCAAGAGAAAGGGGGTATCATCACGATCCGACATTTTCATTTCTGTGAAATGCTTGTGGGTAATGTTGTCACTTCCGGTCACCACGCCAGGAAAGTGTCCCCCAATTTTTCCCTTGAAAAGAAAAAATACCAAAAGCAATAAGACTAAGAATAAAAGGCATCGAATGGGATAGGAAACAATGGAATCCATGATAAGGTGCAGCTCACCCTCTATAGATGCACCCACAAGAAAGACCTACATTTCCTCGTTATCATTGCACCCTCTGCACAAACATTTCCCCTACACCACTTCACACACACTTCATGACCTAGATTGGTTCTCACTGGGGAAACACCCCAAAATTAAGGAGGATTAGCCCAATAGGACATCCTGAGACCTTCTCCAAACTTGACTTGTTAAAATGTATAACATCTTTGAGAATTTGTCTGGGTGAAGGGGGGGGTTTGATGCACATGTTTGGGTAATTTGTTTATTAGACGTGATTGACATTACTATGATCCCTATGACTTATGAGCCCATGGAGGGCATACTTGTTTTTGTTGTAGGGCTTTGCCCGGTGGATAGGTACATATGGGGGAATGATTAAGGCAGACCTCCATGGGGCTGAAAGCCTAACAAATGGATGTTGTAACCCCACCAGGGGGAAAGAGAAACCAGAGGCTTGCACCAGGAAGAAAGACAGATGTTGCACCAGGGACACTCCGACAGACCTAGACCCAGGGGGGGTTTGCCTTTCCACATGGACGTTGAACCTTGAGAGCACATGACGTCGTCATTTTGACCTTGACGTCACCCAGAGTTAGGGTTTGCATTTACGATGGGCAGTTATGTGTTAGTTGGCACATGTGGAAACATTTAGAGCCTTTGGAGGCCAAATGTTCTGCACTTGAGGCCTATCATTCCACCTTAGGGGCCTAACATCACCCTAGAAGGGCATGAAATCACCCTTGAAGATGAAATTAGGGTTTAATTATTGTCATTTATGTAAAATCTGTATTTTAATGTAATTTGGCCATGTCAACCTTTGTATGACATAATTGTAATTAAAGGTCATTGATACTATATAAATAAGAGAAAAAGCTCTCATTTTTATTCATCTCTCTCACCACACAAGTGTGTGGTCTAAAATTCGACCCTCTTTAAGGGTTATTGGCTGAAACTAAGTGGTGCACAACTTCTTGGAGAGGCAAATCTTGGTGTATTTTGGATATTTTTCATTGTGGATGATCTTCAACTAGGGTTTGGCTTGATTATTCTTGGTGAAGTAAGTATAAAATATGCAATTTGTTTATGTTAAATGTTTGTGGTAAATTTTACTCGGTTCATGTTAAATATTATGAAATTGCTTGCTCAAAACCCTAGGAGAGAAACATAAGTTATTATCTTTTTCTCTATAATATGTCACTTGTTGAAATTCTCAAAGTGAATATTGTTTAGAAGTAGCTACTAGAGCCCTACTTACTAGCACTCTAGTAGCCTTACTCTAATTTCCTATTGCATACATTACCTCCAAAATTGTCTAAGGAAAGAGAAACCGCTATGGCCTAAGTCTTCTTACTTTCTATTCGATTTTATCTTAAAGACTTGGGTGTTTGAGGCCTTGGGTTAGCAACACCTCCTCCATCCATTCCATCTCCTTTGGACAAGCACTATCATTGTTATTTTTCTCTAAGATCTGTTGTTGCTATTGTTGACTCCATATACCCTAAAAGGCACTAGTTTACTCATCTTGGTGATTAATTTTTTCAAACAACTTTCCTTCAAAATTTTACTAATTCTTACTAACCTTAAACTAGACTAACTCCCTAACAAACTTCTTGTTGTTGCAAAAGATTGCTACAACCATCTTACAACAACAAATTCACCTTAAAAAGTGACATTAAAAGCTGATTAGACATTGCCAACTTTGCTTTTGACTAGTTGTTATCATTATGCCAAATTAGACCTATGATCTCTTGTCTTTTCTAAGCATTTTTGAAGCATAATTAATGTGTCTGTTACAAAACATTCATTGTTGTTATAGATAAATTATTTTCTGCAGTATTACATCAGCTTACTTATTTCTCAAAGGTTCATGGTTTTATGAAGCACTAACATCATATGGTACCTTGAATTTGCATGTTTTTTATATTGTTATCTTGTTCTAGGTAGGTACACCTCATTTATATTTTGCTTCATCTCTATAAGACACGAGAACCTTGAAATTGAGTGACTTGTGAGAGGGGGGGGGGGGGAAGACTTTCTTGCCTTAGCCTTCTCAAACCCTCAAGGCATCGGGGACATCTCCCCTGGGGTACATTGATATACTCCTAAATAGAAAGGGGTTTCCTATTAATGTGACAATGATAGGTCACCCCCTATTACGCCAATATTGTATCTAATTTCTTTGGTCTTTAGGAAAGTACAGATTGTGCGATAACATTTTGGAGCCGTTGTCAGGGAAGACTGAGTCAATATTCCTCAACGATACTTTTTCGGTAAGCCTTTATCCAAAGCCTTTTTTCGCAGAGCTTACTTGGTGACTCCACTTAGAGTGATTCCCTCATCCCTTTGATAATCCTTAAGAGGATATCTGGCGACTCCACTAACCTTTTCCAAGGTTCCACCTTACTCTCAATTTTATGATATTTCCAAGTTATGGGATCATGGCACCCTAGGAAAAAGTGTATCCGACTATTGATTTCAAAAGTTTTCAAGGATTCCTGCATTACTTTGATGCAAAAATGTTGAACAACTCTCCAAGATTCGTAGACCTCCCAATTACTCACATTGTATAATTCTTGAAGTATATAGGTGAGATAGAATTGGAAGGGGAGGATGTTCTGGTAAAATTCTCCATACTTTCTCTGCCATCATTTTTGCAAGATTGGTTTAAGAGTTGTTGCGAAGATAGGGGTATATCATATTTTGTAGACCTCATCAATAGGTTTGTTGAGTTTGTCAAACCACAATGCTAGACATATGAAGATGCCCTTCAAAATCTCACAATATCCCTAGAGGACGAAGGATTCACCACTAAGATTGTGGAAGATCTCAGGGACGTGTACCATACTCAGTACCAAGAACCCTCTGATATTGAAGGAGAGATTTATGAAGAAATTTGTCAACCCCTTGAAGAGGAACAATATTTTTCCCATAATTCGATAGAATGTAGTAAAGATTTAACTACAGAAGTGAATTATGAGGATGAAGCATTAGTATCTGCTCCTCCGTCCAATGAAGCTCTCCAAGATCCTATCTCTCCTGCACAAGATGAAGAGAATGAGGTAAGTCAATTTCCTTTCCAGTTTTCTGATGACACTTTATTCTATGATTTAGAAGGTGACGAAGTAAAAGAACTCTTGGAAGAGCTAGGCCCTTCATTTTCTGATAAAGACATGATTAAAGAGATGAGTTTTTGAGATGATGTACTAGACCCTCTTTCATTTGATGAGGTCATCCAAGCCTTTGATGCTCCTGCACAACAAGAAGTGAACACAGTAAGTTATTTCCCTTTCCAAGATTTTGAGAATGCCTTATTTTATGATTTGGAAAGTGAAGAAATATTAGAGGAGCCCTTGGATGCTTTAAATCCTTCATGTTATGAAAAAGGTAGTGACATGGTTGATAATATTGATGAGTTCATACATGTTGGAAGACGTAAGTGGGATGTGATTGGTTCAGATGAGGATCCCATTTACGACATTGAGGGTCATTTCCAAATGTTTCCTTTACAACTATCATATGAGGTTACTAATGATTCTGACATTTGGAAACAAGGAAATGATATAGTTACAAACATCTCCAAGGGTGACCTAGTTCTATTTTCTCCTGATGATTTTCGGTCATACCTTGAAGATTTTGATGAGTATTCATTTGAGCACTTGGATTTATTCTATGAAGAAAATTATCAACCATCTTTGTGCTCAGATATTGATAGAGGTGAGGACATTGCTTGCCCAAAGTAGGGTACTTGTGACAAGGTTCTCCAACCCCCTTCGATTACTTTACCTTGCTATGTCACTAAGGGTGTAGTTGGGAAACATGTCCCTTCTCTTGAATTTTCTTCGGGGAAAAGCCTACTTTTAGAATTCAAGGGTAGGTTGAATACCATAAGCAGAAGTTTATTATCTCAATCTTTGAACCTTCCCTTAAGAAATCGCCAATCACCCTCTAGCTTCCTACTAGTCCCTTCTCATACCTCAGGATGTGAAGACATCCAAGGTAGCCAACCTTCAGACTTTTTGATTCAGTTTTTTGAGCCTTTGATTTTTCATGATCCCTTTCTGAGATGGATTGAGCACTTTCCTAGAAGTGTGACTTGGCATAATTTTGTCCCTCCCACTCGCCTCCATGAGCTAGACTTTATGATTTCTGATGATGTGATATATGTTCTAACTCCTGTTATTTTTGTGCTTGACTTATCATTGTTTTGGTTCATGATGAAGCACAGAGGCAGGTATTATGAGATATTGCTAGGATGGTTTCACTGGTTATTTGACTACACCTAACATTCAACCAACAGGTAAGTAGAGGTAGGTAGGCATTTGCATTCATTGTATATACCATCTGCATATCATGCTAGTATAGTTGTAGTTTCATTTTCATATTGTATCTCTCCAATTATGTATATACGCTTTCTTATCTTTATTTTATATCATATATGAGTGAGGGGTGATATCACCACCCCGAATATTACCGATACATTTGTTGAGATCTAACAGATATAAGTCATGCTAGAGATGTTGAGGTTCTCATGCGCTCAACGGTGAGCAGATGTCCCCGAGTTGGAGCCAAAAGTTATACCATATCCTAGGGATAACTAAGGAGATAATGTCTTGAGGCCCACATGTCCTAGATATGGAGTGGCGAGCGTCGGATGACTCGAGCATGGCCCTAGAGGGCCCATCTTTTCTTAAGTGCAACCCACCCATCAACAGCAACAACTTCCATCCCACTAGCTTGGTTCTAAAGTAGCAGTAAGTCTTGCTCCATGAGGTAATGAGTCTGGGTATCATGGTATATGTCACCCTGATTATTGAAGCACTTGAATATGTTGCATTGAATTCTCCTTCATTTCATAAGGATTTCTTGGAAATTATGCTCTTTAACTTGTTCATACCTGGAAGGGTGACATGATTCCCTAGTAAGTTGATTTCCCTTTAGGATGGGTTTCCACTGGGTGGGTCTATAAAAGGTCATCGTCCATTCCCTCCTTACTTACCACTTTCCATCTTTATTCCTCTCATTTCCCCCCTACCTTTGTTTGGGCATTGAGATTTTCCACACTAGGAAGGGTTGTACCTTTCCTTGTGGGAAGAAGAGGCTAAAGGACCAAGGGGTAAAAGTAGTTGGCAAGAGTTAAAAGCCAAAATGAAACCTTTGAGATGCTTCGCCCAGGGATTCCCAAGAAAGCAATAAAAGGCTTCTCAGTAAGAAAAGGGGACCCATAAGATAAATCAAAACTCAAGGTACTAGTTAGTGGATGGGAGGTCTCATCATTAGTCGGCTTATTAGGGCCATGGACATGTAGTGGTATAACACTACCATCTACCTGGTCACCAAACCAGGGTAGTGGCTCTTGGTGGCATAGCCAAGAGAAAGGGGGTTCTCATTTCTGTAAAATGCTTGTGGGTAACGTTGTCACCTCTGTTCACCACGCCAGGATAATGTCCCCCAACTTTTCCCTTGAAAAGAAAAAAAAGACCAAAAGCAATAAGACTAAGAATAAGAGGCATTGAATGGGCTAGGAAACAATGGCATCCATGATAAGGTGCAACTCACACTCTATAGAGGAAACCACATGCAAGACTTACATTTCTCAGTTATCACTGCACCCTCTACCCAAATATTTCCCCTATGCCACTTCACACACACTTACATGACCTAGATTGGTTCTCACCTAGGAAACACCCCAAACTTAAGGAGGATTATCCCAATAAGACATCCTAAGACCTTCTCCAAACCTGACTTGTTAAAATGTATAACGTCTTTGAGCATTTGTCTGGCTGAAGGGGTTTGATGCACATGTTTGGGTAATTTGATTATTAGCTGTGATTGACATTGCTATGATCCTTGTGACTTATGATCCCATGGAGGGTGTACTTGTTGTTGTTGTAGGGATTTTCTCAGTGGATAGGTACATATGGGGGAATGATTAGGTCAGACCTCCATGGGGCTGAAAGCCCAACAGATGGATGATGTAACCCCACCAGGGGGGAAGAGAAACCAGAGGCTTGCACCAGGAAGAAAGGACGTTGCACCAGGGACACTTCGACAGACCTAGACCTAGGGGGTTTTCCTTTCCACCTAGACGTTGACCCGTGAGAGCACATGACGTCATCATTTTGACATTGACGTCATCTAGAGTTAGGGTTTGCATTTATGATGGGAAATTGTGTGCTAGTTGGCACGTGTGGCAGCATTCAGAGCCTTCAGAGGCCAAACGTTATGCACTTGAGGCCTAACATTCCACCTTAGGGACCTAACGTCACCCTAGAAGGGCATGACGTCACCCTTGAAGATGAAATTAGGGTTTAATTATTGTCATTTATGTAAAAACTGGATTTTAATGTAATTTGGTCATGTCGGCCTTTTTATGACCTAATTGTAATTAAAGGTCATTGATATTGTATAAATAAGAGAAAAAACTCTCATTTTTATTCATCATCTCTCATCACACAAGTGTGTGGTCTGAAATTCGACCCTCTTTAAGGGTTATTGGTTGAAGCTAAGTGGTGCACAACTTCTTGGAGAGGCAAATCTTAGTGTATTTTGGCTATTTTTCATTGTGGATGATCTTCAACTAGGGTTTGGCTTGTTTATTCTTGGTGAAGTAAGTAGAAAATATGCAATTTGTTTATGTTAAGTTCTTGTGGTAAATTTTACTTGGTTCATGTGAAAGATTATGAAATTGCTTGCTCAAAACTTTAGGAGAGAAACATAAGTTATTATTTTTTTCTCTATAATCTTCCACTTGTTGAAATTCTCAAAGTGCATCTTGTTTAGAAGTAGTTACTAGAGCCCTACTTACTAGCACTCTAGTAGCCTTACTCTAATTGCCTATTGCATATATTACCTCCAAAATTGTCTAAGGAAAGAGAAATCGCTAGGGCCTAAGTCTTCTTACTTTCTAGCCGTTTTTCTCTTAAGGACTTGAGTGTTTGAGGCCTTGGGTTATCAACACCTCCTCAATCTGTTCCATCTCCTTTGGACAAGCACCATTGTTGCTATTTTGTTCTAAGATCTGTTGTTGCTATTGTTGACTCCATATACCCTAAAAGGCACTAGTTTACTCACCTTGGTGATTGATTTGCTCAAACAACTCTCAAACAGATTTCCTTAAAACTTTTACTAATTCTTACTAACCTTAAACTAGACTAACTCCCTAACAAACTTCTTCTTGTTGCAAAAGATTGCTACAACCATCTTACAACAACAAATTCACCTTAAAAAGTGACATTAAAAGTTGATTAGACATTGCCAACTTTGTTTTTGACAAGTTGTTATCATTATGTCAAATTAGACCTATATTCTCTTGTCTTTTCTAAGCATTTTTGAAGCATAATTATTGTGGTTGTTACAAAACATTCATAGTTGTTATAGATAAGTGTTTTGTTGCAATATTACATCTTTCTCAAAGGTTCATGGTTTTATGAAGCACTAACATCATATGGTACCTTGAATTTGCATGTTTTTTCTATTCTTGTCTTGTTTTGGGCAGGTACACCTCATTTATCTTTTGTTTCATCTCTATAAGACACAAGAACCTTAAAATTGAGTTACTTGTGAGAGGGGGAGGGGAAGATTTTTTTAACACCCTTGTTTCCCCCAACTTGTAATTAATCAGTAATCATAATCACCATGCTATGGCATGGGAACAATGTAAATGTATTATTGTTTAGATTGTCAATAACTGACTGTGGGTGTGAAGCCTTGAAAGTACTAGCTATGATATCACTAGAGGAAAGAATGTGAAAACTATGAGAGAGGGTGCATTATATCGAATGACCCCAAATTTCTCCAAGGAGAAATCAGTTAATGAAGAAAGGATTGGTGGTTGAACCATCAACCAACCCCATGAATGGAATCATGGTCTAGCTGAAGAATGTCAGCTCGAAGTACCACAAGGTCCTACAGACCTAGACTGACTTGAGTTTTCCTTCTTACAGAAGGAACATGATAGGAAGGGTGTGCCTGCAAGACACGTAAGAGAATAAAGAGAAGAGTGGAGAATGCGAGAAGCTCTCTAGCTGAGAACGAGCAGAAGGCCGCAAGCTTGATGCTGAGGTAGTATCTGATAAACCTCGCCGAGGTCGTGACAGAGAAAGAAATATCGGGGAGTATGCAGAGAACAGGACTTGAGCAGAAGGTCGCGAGCTTGATGTCGAGGAAGCATCTGATAAACCTTGCAGAAGCCGTGAAAAAGATAGGATCTATGAGAATTGGCATAAATTCCCTAGTGATATCATGGCTTGGCTTGGCATGGGGGTGGCCAAAGTGCTAAGAATGAATGCCTCTGAGCCTATGGTTGGGTGGAAAGGCGAACACCCACAGTCAGTTAGTTGGTTGCAACCTGTATTAGATAAGTATTCTCATATCCTGTGTAATTGAACTGTAATTGTAGATTAAAGTTGGATATCCTATGACTGTTTCAGGGATGTGTATGTTTGCTTAATGGTTATACTGTATCCCTTTAATTCTTCCTAATTATGTATTTAAGAAAGTAAAGGATTATCTGGCTTGTACACGTAAATGCTTGAGCCCTGTGGTGGCTCAAGTTAAAATAAATGAACTGTGAGTTCATCGACCTTAGGCATAGTTTCACGTGTGCATGTCGACACTCCCAGTCGTTTTGAGTCTCATGGAGGAAGGAGTCCGTTAAGCTCAGGAGAGGTAGTGCATGTATGCAAAGGCTCTCTGCGAGGCGGGCAGAGACCGACAACCTCTTAAGTTTTAGAGTTGATGAATAAGCGCAAAGGGTGCATGGAAGAATTCCTAAGTGTTAAGTTCAGGAGAAATAGTGCAAAGTGCCCAAGTATTTTAGAGCTGACGAAGCTCAGGAAGGATAGCAAGATTCAAGTCTCGAAAGGGAAGATCCTTTCGTTGGGAAGACGAATGGATGAGATTAGTTCGGGAGGAGCCGAAGCTCTTCACGATCGTCAGATCTGGAGAAGGAACGCGGATGTTAATCCTTCAAGCCCTTCGGACTTTGTGGGTCCGACGAATTGGGCATATTTGTCGTACAAGAGGTGAATCCCCCGAAGTCCCAAAGTTAATATGGGTTGTAGATCTGAGGATTCTCGGGAGTTATCCCAACCGTCGAATCTACGATGCATTCAACCTTACATTGATCGCTTCGGGAGGACATGGTATTCTAACATCAAAACTATTGAAGGCCCGGAGGCCAGAGTCCACCTGAGCTGTTGATATTAGAGGACAGGTGTCAAAAGATCTAACACTCCGGAAGGGTTTCACTTTGAAGGTTTGCGGTTTTGAGTACTTGTGAATTCGCCGAAGCGTCGAAGCCCGAAGTTTTTGTGGGTCGTTGATCTGGAAAGGGAGAAGGGACCGTCAATCTCTCTCACGTCATTTCAAAACTTCGCCAGTTTAGAGTTCAAGAGAATTGGTGAGTGGTGAAATGAAAATTCCTGGAGCCCGAAGCTCCGAAGCACCAAATTAGGCTCCTGTTATCTTAGCATCTGGTCATAGCCCGCAGTCGTATGCGATTATAGATAGAGGGAAGTGGCTAGGCCTGGAATTCAAATCTAAAGGTCGAACGTCGAATTCCCTGCTAGCCTGTGAGTTAGCCAAGGATCAAGCCCAATCGTTGGATTGGTTGGTGGATGGATCTCCACCATAGATTTAGGAATGTTGGAAGCTCTGGGATATTGAAGAACTTGGAATGAAGCTTATTGAGTTGGATCCACATGAAAGCCACGTGGTCCCGACCAATGAACACCCGAGGAACTTGGGAGAGGTATATCTGCCAGTTCTGAGCTCAGTTTTGAGCATGGAGACTGTGGTTGGAAAGCTCTGGACGAGTAGAATGTGATAGAGACCCTGAATGAAGGATTTGAGATAGTTAAGGAAAACAAAATTATGATGCCCCACCCCTTAAAAGAGTACTTAGAGGTCAGGTGTTACACATCTTTCTTGCCTTATCCCTCTCAAATCCTCAGGTCACCAGGTATGTCTCCCCTGGGGTACATTGATATACTCCTAAATAGAAAGGGGTTTCCTATTAAGGTGATAGTGATAGGTCACCCCCTGTTATGCCAATCTTGTATCTACTTGCTTTGGGCTTTAGGCAAGTACACATTTTGCGATAACAAGGACACAAATCAAGAATGTGAAGATGCAAAATTCAGAAACCATACAATCTTACTTCACAAGAGTGTTCCATATTAAATAACAGATGGAAGCTATTGGAGACTCAGTTGAAGAAGCTGAGATAACGATGACCACATTAAATGGTCTTCCAAATTCTTGGGAATACTTCATCCAAGGAATATGCTCTAGAAGAAAGTTAACTAAGTTTAGCAGGATGTGGGAAGATTGTACTCAAGAAGAATCCAGATTAGAGACAAGAAAGGAAAAGATAGAGAACAATGAATATCAAGCGCTAACAGTTCACACAAGAAAATGAAAGAATAAGAAAGAAGTTCACTCTCACAAAAGATTTCAAAAGCCTCATAAAGAACAAGATTCTCATAAAGATCTCTCAAGCTTCAAATGCTTCATTTGCCAGAAGATGGGACATATTGCAAGAAATTTTCCCCAAACAAAAGACCAAGATAAAACCGGGAAGTTTAAAAAGGCATCATGCCCACTTAACAGGAGAAGATGAACCTGATCGAAAAAGAATAAAAGAAGATGATCCAGATGAACTATATCTTCTATGATATAGGACTTAGCGCTTCTGAAGCATTTGATTCATATAAAGTGATACTAATAGCTATATCTTGTTTCCTTCCACATTAAAACTTTAGGAACTAAAAGCGCTGGAGAATTGTTGTATCATGAGGGTCAAGTACAAATTTTGAAGAAGTATCATTATTCATCCAAACATCATACAGATCAAAGCAAGCAGTGTAACAAATGCACGCTCTAGGTATGCACCCTTCATATTTGACTTTAGTTTTAAGTTTACTAACATTATATTTTATGCATTTTTAATCTTAGCTTGTTGGATCATTATCCCTGGTACGAGAATCCAACAAGGACTCATTTAAAATCACGAAATAGTTTATGTGCTCGTGGGTGGCATATGTAAATGTCTATGGTTGGGTGACAATGATGTGACATTGTCTATGGTAAAATGAGCACATTAGAATAGAACTCACAATGTTTTGCAGTTTCCTAATAAGAAGCCCTGGTCAATAGATAATGAAGCCACCTTGACAGGGAGCATAATTCGTTTCAAGTCTGACTCAACTTTTCATATTAAAACTTGGTATCCAACACCAAGTATATCTTGCAGAAATTGAGGTTATTGTAGACTCAAAAGAAGTCAAGGCTAAGAGGGAGCAAATCATCAGAAAAAGTTAGTAGAGCCAAAAGGGCCTACCCAGAACCATTGCAATAACCAGGAAGAGACCAATATGGTCCCATGACACTTTGCAGGATGCAAATCCATATAGCGTCGATGAGCCATATCACGAGGAGCATATGGCTCCACCATGATGAGAAGACCTGGTCAATAGATAATGAAGCCACCTTGACAGGAAGCATAATTTGTTTCATGTCTGGCTCAACTTTTCATATTAAGACTTGGTATCCAACACTAATTATATCTTGCAGAGACTGAGGTTATTGTAAACTCAAAAGAAGTCAAGGCTAAGAGGGAGCAGATCATCAGGAAAAGTTAGTAGAGCCGGAAGGGCCTACCCAGAACCATTGCAGTAACCAGGAAGAGACCAATATGGTCCTGTGACACTTTGCATGATGCAAAGCCATATAGCGTTGATGAGACATATCATGAGGAGCCGATGGCTCCACTAGTGGTGATGCAAGTGGCCCCACCAAATACCAACTCAGAGGGAGCTAGAGTTTAGAGGGAGTCATCCCTCACGATCCAATAAAGAGGAGAAGCCTCCCCAGAACCATTCATAAAGATGTACAAAGCATGATTTGTGTCCAGAGGATTCTCCCAGCAAGAGGGAGAAGACTATGACGAGACACTTGGTCCATTAACCAAAAGAAGTATATATGGAACATCCATGTTCCATTAAAAGAAGTCAGTACAGTATGCGATTTAGAGGGAGCAAATGAATCTGTTATCATGGAGTAGAGGAGCTACTCTCAGAGTTCAAAATCTACAATGAGAATGGAGCAATCATTCTCAGTTTCAGAAAAAACAATTGCATGAGCAGAGTCCCAGTTCTAGAAGGAACAAGTTGCAGAGAGAGTAGAGGACATACTCTCTAACAAAGAGACAGATAGTGCTTTACAAAAATCACATAGAGCGAGCACATGATTGTGCAGACTGAATTGCAATTGAGCAAGTGTATCAGTTTGGTACAATATGTTGGGAAAATTTGGTTCGAAGAACACGAGGACAGATATATGTTTTGCGATGAAATACATGTTCACCAAATTATGGAAAAACATGCGATGAGGTACTTAAAGGGTACAATTGATTATGGACCCAAATATATCTCGGATTATGAAATAATATTTGCAGGGTTGCATAGATTCAGATTGGGTAGGCAGTGTCACAGACTAGAAAAGTACATCCAGATGTTGCTTTAGTATGGGATCAACTGTGATCTCATGACTCAGTGAGAAGTAGACCTATATGGCACTCAATTCCGCAGAAGCATAATATGTAGCAACATGGTCAGCTTGTGGCGAAGCAGTGTCGCTTCGAAAGTTGATTGCAGGATTGTTTGATCTCGAGTTGGAGGAAACTTGTATCTTTTATGATAACCATAGTTGCATAAAGTTGTCAATGAACCCAGTGTGTCATGACAAGTCCAAGCATATCGAGATCAAGTACCATTATATCCAAGAGATGATACAGAAGAGAGCAGTAAATCTCCAATATGTTCCTACCGACGAGTAGGTAGCAGATGTGTTGAACAAGCTCCTGTCTAGAGTTAAGTTCGAGAATTTCAGAGATAAGCTTGGAGTGATCCAAAGAGACTTCTCTAGCAGTGAGAAGTGATTTTTTTCCCCAGTAGAGGGAAGTGACGTGTTCCCCAATAGCGGGAAGTGATGTGTTCTCGAGTAGAGGTAAGTGATGAGATTCTCAGTAAAAGAAAGCTACCTTAGCGCAGGTTGGTAACCCCAACGTAGGCTGGTATTCTACCCCAACGCAGGCTGGGATGCTACCCCAACGCAGACTGGTACGCTACCCCAACGCAGGTTGGTAACCCCAATGCAGGCTGGTACGCTACCCCAATGCAAGATGGTACATTATTCTAGTGAAAGTGCAGAACTTCCTATGATATATAGATCCGTGATTGACAATAAGACAATGACCAAGTATGCATAAGTGCAGAAGTAGTGACGATGACCGTGACAAGAAGAATACCTTCCTTGCTAAGAGGCAGTGTTGAAGATTGAGTAGCTTCGGAAGATATCCTTATTGTATTTGACCAAGACAAACCCTAATGAATATTATTATATTATATTTGGCCCTATTGTGCCTTTGTAAAAGTCGACCCTATTGTGCCTTGACAATTAAATGTAAATTAAAAGGGTAAAGTGACAAGTTGACCATGACCTAATTTAGGGAGGCCAGACTACTATTTATAAGGGAGGCTAACGCCTCACTTGTTCACTAAAGCTCTGCAACAAGAGGAAAAGTGTGCAAGTCTTGGAGGAGAAGCTACTGCAGCGAGGTGTGACGTTGAGGAGGGTTTTTGGTCTATCTCTTGGATACATCTTGGTCAAGTAGTGCGCTACTCTTTCCTAGTGAAGGAGTAGAGGAGGATCTTCTGCTTTGTTAGTTCTCTCTTGGAGAGAAGCATTGTTCTTGGTTGGCTAATCTATATTGAGGAAGTTTGCTAGGTTTTCTTTCCTTATAGGGTTTCCCAGGATAATATTTGTGTCTCTCTTGTTTCTATGATTGTCTCTCTTTCAGTGATCTTATATATACAATTGATGTACTAAATGATTGTGTAATAATAAAGAATTGTAACTGCTAGCTGCATAAGTAAAATATCAACACAGTCTTCCCTTCAGTATTCTTTAATTGATTCATAATCTCTGCAATCTGGATTCTTCACTTTCAATTTGAAGGTTCTTATGAATCAATCAAATGTATGGATCGATTCCTCTCTATCCCGATCCTACAACTCCAAGGATTCTATTTTCTCTCAGATTAAATTGTGAAATTATGTTTCTATAGGTTTTCCATGGCTTCTACTAGCTCTAAGCCTTCTCTAATCTTATATCTCTGAAGTAATATGTGGGTGATAGTCTTACTATAGGCTCAAATTGATTTCATTGGTCTCGAATGGACTAAATCCCTTAACCAACTTTCGATGGTGTACAAGTTATAACCTTCATTTATGTTAGCAAATCAGTGGAAAGGACTCAAATATAATCCTCTATCCTTATGTATATACACTCCCATATAAGTAAGACTTAAGACAGGGCTTAATATCCACTTGCGCATTCGTATAAATGAAGTGAATTGATGCTTACCTCCTTCCAGGTGACCTCGGGCTATGGCCTTGGCTCCTTTTCGCAAATGCCAAACGCGGTTTTATAACCCACTTTTAGAAACGCGAGTTAACCGGAGTTCGACATGTGGATTCCTTATAACCGACGGTTTCAACCTTTTCTCAAATCACTCTTCATTGATCGTAAACTTGATCAATGATCATGACATCGATCCTCCATAACTCAAAGAACACCAACTGTAATTCTATTTGAAAGAAAGGTTTCCCTCGATATTACTGAACCTGCAAATTCAACTCATCCTTCAGATTCTTCTTCAAATATGGGTTCTGCAAATACCATTGACACTACCTGTTCTTCATTTCTTTGGAAGGATTATGCTCAGTAATATACACGATTCCCTCAATTTATCGTTACATAAAATGGAGAATATACGAGACCATTCAATCCTTATACTTGGATCACAATGACATTTAATTTCATAGCAATCACGGGAAATAACTCATTTGTTGACATTCGAAACATAATGTTTTCATTCCACTTATACAAATTTTCTGTATATAAACAGTTACAAAGAGCCTTCTTACTCCACAGGTCTGATTACACATATATTTTGCCTCTAACTGGTCTTTTGGCCGCACTGGCCTCTTTCACACTTTCAATCCTCACTCACACCCCATATCTATTCGAACCTTTTGGCCTCTTGGCTTACAACTTATAAAAGAAAAGGATTCTGAACAAAATCTGTTTCAGATCCACAAATCTCTCAACAGGCTCCTATATCTAGGACCTAAAAATCCTCAAGATCACTAAGGTCTCTCTAACTTACTCAACTTCTAGAGATCTCTGCTTAGAAGTAGATCTGATATAAATTAAGCTCACACATCATCTTCTAGATTCCCATAAAACAAAGGAAATTAAACAATTAGGGAACCCACTCCCTAGTAAATGAAAGACCCCCTAGATCTTATCAATGTGACCAAGTTAAGGAGACAAAATGCTCCTGCATCAAGTTACCAACAAGTCACTAGGCCATGGTGAAAAGCTAACAACGACACCCATTTTATTCTTGATACATGTGATGGTGATATGCATGCAATCCAAGAGCCATTGTTTGTAATTGCTAATTTATATCAAAATTTTAAAAATTTGTGGATATTTATGACAAAAAAAAAAACTCTTAGCACATATGGTATTTAAAAAGGTTTATCATGGCCAATTTGTTGGGGCCATATGATAACATTGTAAAAGTAACATTAATATGTAAAATTATCTTGACATTAATGGAAGCTGTTTTCCTTTTAAAAAGAAAGTCATAAACATATCCATTTTCAACTATCTAAATTTTATTTGAATAAAACTCTCTAAATGTAATTATTATTCAAGATGAAGCCTTAATGAAATACTACTTAAAAAATACCATAAATCAAATCTCAAATGTACACATGGTTTAACATAAATCATTATTAAGCCTCTCACTCCTTTTCTAGTCATGTGGTGGAGTTGTGTAGACCAATAATTTTATTTAGTCTTCAGATTTGTATTGTTTAAAAAAAAGGATTCCATTGCTGACCCCTGTAATGGTGAGGGTCAAGTCTATGTCACCATCGTGTTATTATCCCCTTGTATCCTTATTACTTCAGACTAATATCTCTACTGCCATGCTTGTAGATTTGATATTTATTTGTAATGTTAAAATATGAGTTATAATTGACCCTTATTTTACCTGTTATTGGTTGCACAAGAGAAAGTTCCTAGAAACATCCAGTCATAAACCATTTAATACAAACGGCTCAAGCTAAACCATTTTTGTAGAACTTCTCCTTCGTGTTGAATTTAGTAACTATAACCAAACCACACAAAGAAAGACTAGATTGAAAATTGTTAGCTCAAAGGACTTCTGCAATAAGATAATGGACAAAGAACAAAATGTAATATGACGTATCAATCTCAATTCTGTAAATCCTTTTTGTTAGTTGATATAACGGGCCTGCCAATCTTCACATATAATTTACTGAGGGCGTGCCACCTTACTATATCATTCTATAGTTTATGGGTACATTGATGGGTTATGGAAGTGCTACTGTAAGAGAACTAGAAAGTAGCATGGGGTAAAATAACTACAATAGGTTTTGACAGCATTGCAAAGGCTGCCACATTTGTGGGATGAATCATGAAACTGTATCAGATTATTCCATTGATCATAGAGGTCATTGTAAGGGGAAAATGTCTTAGTTTTGTAACTGTTTATGCCATGGAATGTAACTTTTCTAGCATTGGAAACCTCTATCTTGCTAGTATTAGAAGCCTTTTTCACTAAAATAACAGTTTTAGGAAAGATGTGGTCATGAAATGATGCATCCACTTGGGATTGACAGAGGTTAACATGAATTGATATTATTGGCTACATTGTATCTGTTTTAACTCTAAATTTACAGCTGATTCAGAAGTTCCTTGCACTCTTTCGTACTTATTTCTCATATAATATAGATGCTATCAAGGTTTATAAGTACTCTAAGACAAAAATATCGAACTTAACCCTGGATTTAATGAGCACCTAGAGTGATCTAAAAAAAACAGATGCAAACTTCTTGCTGCTTAAAAGATCCAGGGTTAAGATGGATCTGTGCTAGTTTACTTTTATTCCAGTGCTTCAAAGTTGCAATGGAAATAAAGCAGGATAAGCTGAGCAATACAGATTGACATACATATTTCAGCAATATGACTAATATAAAACACAATGTAAGTAAAAAAATTAGCAAGGTTATATCTTTGGTCTATATACTCCGTAATCAAGTTTGTTTGCAGGTGTATATTATAAGTAATTGGCTCTAATAAAACTTCAGTTCACTGCAACTAATTATTATATATGACATCCAACGCTTTCCAAAACTATTCCAAATAACAGGAAAATTGGAATGACTTGTGCACTGTTCCATTAGTATAGCTGAACATGGCATTTAGTACATTCTTAAACAACCAAATTTACTGATGAAGAAGTGAAACTGTTAATGATAAGAGTTCCTTATTAATGCCCCAATATATGATACAATGGAGATATCTTTTCTCCATTAGGAGAAAAGCTACGAGGGCCTACCATCTTCAACTAAAAACATGGAGAAACTGGGTACAAATGCAAGACAAGTGTGTGCCTAGGTTCTAGATAAAAAGTAACACTTCAATATACAACAGGAATATTTCCAATGGTACATCAAAGTGAGATTTTCCCTGGGTGTTAGACCAGGTATGAAAACATAGGTTTAGCCAAGTATCAACCAGATGTATTCTTCTTACATACTTCTGGTTGTTCTTTGTATAGACCATATTTCTTACGAAATATATTTACCATTTTCATTTCATTTTTGAAGAAATCATAAGATAAGCCAACCAGTGAGAAGAAGCGCTGCACTTAAAACTCTTTTTTCCTGAAATGAACATCAAAAACGTATGTCAGTCCAGCGTAAGAAGAAGGAAGTAATTTTGGTATACAGTTTATTCTTGTGACTTCTGATTATATCATTATAAAGTTTAAACAAAAATATGAATTGACAAGTTCTAGTTAAGTTTCATCCAACTTTACTAACTATAAGCAAGTGAAAACAGGAATTTATTTCCCATCATCCATGCCCTGGTGTAAAGGTCATCTGATGTGCAGGTATCGGGCAAAATTTACATTTAACAGTAGCAGAATATGCTCATTTAGTTTCCAACTTTAACAGAAAGAAGAATGTCTAAACTATGAAAAACACCAAACGGTTTCAAACCTGGGAAATTTGAATGTTCCCTTCCAAAAGCTCTCCTTGACACATAAGGGCCTTATTCTGTCCAGACGCACAATAACCGCAGAAAAGGTAGGCCTGACCCATGGGTTTCTGTCCCAACATTCCTGAATCAACCTGCAAGATGTATAGGCAAGCCACTCTACAGTTTCTGTATATAGTATACAAATAAATAATATAATTGCTTGAAACAAGGGTTTTATTTTATGCCAAGATACTGTAAACAACAAAGTGAGGTCAAACAACCCTCCTAGGATGGTTGTCCACTCACTACAGATTCCTATTGTTTTTGAAGGGTGTGGCACCAACATTACATATGAATCTAGGATCAGAAAAACAGTAGGAAGGCACTCTGACATGGTCTAGTTTACTACAGGGGGAGGTCCCAATTTCCTTATTAGCTTTTGAAGAAAATCCCATCAACTAGAGATTCAGATTCTTCTTACTCCTAGATCTTTTAAAAAAGAATCTGTTATCTCTTGAAGATTTGCTGAGCAATAATGGCTAAAATTATTTTCATTTCCCTCTGAATATCATATCATTTATAAGTGACAATCACAACTCCATCTAGCAGGTTAAAGTAGGAAAGCCAGAAATAGATTGAGAATATCTCAAAAGGACAAATTAACAGATATTTATAGGTTTCACCATTTCAACTAAAGAAAAGAAATATAATTCACAGAACATAAACACAAATCATTATACATCCAGCCAAAGTTGAATTGATTGTCATAAAACTGCAGACCTACTTACACAATTTGCTTGCTTAAAATTACAAAATGTTTTACAATAAATCCATTTAAGATTTAATATGTTTAATCTAATTTTTTCCAGGGCTTTCTCAGGTGACCCTCCTATTGTAGACTCCAATCTCTGTCTTCAAAAGAATGATGCTATATAGTCAAAATTTATTGGACATACAACGAGGAACTCAACTAATTTTTGCTGCTTATCAAAGAATAACATAAATGCATAGCTTAAAGACATCGGAATTCAGGATGTGGTGAAAAGATTTGTCCAAGACCATTATCAAAGCAAGCTCTAAAACTTACTCTTTTAGATCACTGGGATAATGCTTTGGCTTGAGTTTGAATGCCGGTCTCTTATCCTCCAAAGCCATCATTTTGGAGACTTCTTCTGGTGATTTTGGGTGGAAAGGAGGGGTTCCTTCAATCATCTGGAAGCAGAGAGACGAATTCAAATAGTTTGAGAAGAATAAAATTGGCAATGGTCATTGAAATCTCTGTTGCCAGAACTGCAAAATGAATAAGAACTGTGAACACTAAAGCAACTCCTTTGATTTTTGCAGTAGCAAAAACTTCCCAGGGATAAATAAAAAATATTCTTAGAAATACAAAAGTCGACAGAAAGAAATTGATAAGAAATATATGAGTATGGAAATCCATTCATGACACGAAGTTTAATTTCACTTTTTCAAACAGCGGTTAATAATTCAAGTTCAATTTAACTTTAACTTTCTAACACTTATATTTACAGTAGTGCATGACATATGACTACTGAAAACTACACCTCTAAACAAGCCCAAGAGCACATGAAAGCTGGAAAAGAGTCTGGGCTCTGGAAGTTCAATAAAGGCCCTTTCTATCAATTAAGTTAGTTCATATCTCTATTTACTGGTAGTCTCTGATAAATATGCATCTGTTGTGTTTTCTTTCTTTTCTTTTTTTTTTCCAGGTGAGGGAAGGGATGGATGAGATGAGCACAGTACCAACAATGAAAATACTCCCACACAAGAGAACATGAAAGAGAAAGCATGCAAGTATGAGAAAGGAGATTGCCAGGATTGCACATATATGTCTACACTCATTTGTATTAAGAAATATAGATAGAGTACAAAAATTGTGGGAAAGTGATCAAGTTTGACCATGTTTCCAATAAAATACAATGAAGTGGGTGAGTGATCAATTTAGACCAAGTCACCCAAAAGAGATAAGGATAAAGTACAAAATAGAAAAGTACAAATTTAATACATGTTAACTAAAGTGGGTGTTTCAATTTCTCCATGCTGAAAGGAAATCATCCCTGATTTCTACTATATCTGGGGTGCAACCCTTCCAACGAAGGACAAAATAATCCTTGGATCTAGTGTAGTTGGGGTCTTTAGATAGACCCATGTCCCAACTAATAGAGAGTGTTTGAACCAATGGCAGAATGCCATGTTGAAGAGATGTTCATGAAAGAACATTGGGGGAGGTCCTCCTTGTTGAGAAGAAAAACTTGAAGGAGCATGCTATAACCCAAAAAAGAGAGCACTGATGTAGAAGGGACATGAACAATAGAACACAAGTAGTGGAGCGCTCAAAATTGTTAAACCCGTTTTTCTTTATAACTGTCACATGTGGAAGCAAGGGGTGAAGCGAATCCTTCTCTAAAGAAAGATGAGGATATAGATCTTCTTTAGTTGGAAAATCCCATGAACTGTCTAGCACATTATTGGGGGACTTAAGACTGTGAGAGCAGCTCCAAATGGATAAAAAGGCATAGGTCCATTGATGACAATGGTAATTAAGATGGTGAGTTGAAGATGAATTTTGGTTGAGTCTTCAACACAATAGGTTCGCCATGTAGTGGATTCAAAAACGGTTGTTGCATCTCCATTGTGTGAGCAACGGAAAGCCCTAGTAGTGAAGTATGTTTTTGTGAAAAAGGAGTTTCAGGGACGCACTACAGTTGGGGTTGTTGTGGCTCATGAGATTCTTTCAGCATGTTGGCATCAACAAGAGAAGAATCATATGAAAGTGAAGATGTTGGAACATGATGATGATCATGAACAAAGGAAAGAGGTGTGGACAATTGGAGACAAATAGTTGTTGAACCTGTTATCGCACAATTTGTACTTGCCCAAAAGCCCAAGGCAAGTGGATACAGAATTGGCGTAACTGGGAATAACCTATCACTGTCAACTTAATAGAAGATCCCTTTCTATTTAGGAGTATGCCAAGACTACCCCAGGGGAGACGTCCCCGGTGACCTAGGGGTTTGAAAAGGCTAAGGAAAGTAATCACAAGGAAATCCTTCCCCTCTCGCAGATCACTCAAATCAAGGTTTCTTTATGTCTTGTAAAAATGAAGCAAATAGATAATATTGTGTACCTGCCCAGAACAAGACAACAAGGCAAAAAGGGGCACTTTCCAAGTACCAAAATGATTGTTAGTGCTTCATAAGACAATAAACCTTCAAAAAGTAAGCTAGCTGATATGAATTTGCAGCAATGCAATAGTTTATAACAGAAATTAATAATTTATAATAGCCACAAGAATTATGCCTTGAAATTGTTTGAAAAAGATAAGAAAAAGTAACTTTGACTAGGAAAGTTGATAGTAAATTGTCACAAGCAAAGTTGGCAATGTTTAGCTAGCTTTTAGTATCACTTTTGCAGAGAATTTGCTGCAGTTAGATGGCTGTAGCAATCTTTTGTAACAAAAGCAAATTCTAATGGTCAAAAGTGCAAGAAAACACCATACAAAGTTAGCACTTACCTAGTAAATTGACTAGCAATTATCACAATTGAGTTTTGAATGGGTTAAGTGCAAGTTATGTAGGCAAATCTATCAAATCAATGTATGTTTGTATGGCTGTAGCAATGTTTTTCTACAGTGGCAAGTTAGTTAAGGAGTTAGTTCAGTTTAGAGTTAGCAAATGTTAGTAAAAGCTTCAAGGATAAAAGTGTGAGTGTTTGTTTGGACAATCAACACTTGCAAGTGGTAGATTAGTGCCTTTCTAGGGTAAATGGAGTCACTAATGGCAGCAGCAAATCTTAGAGGAAAAATAGCAATGATAATGATATGTCAAAGGGACGGAGAGGATAAGAGAGGTGTTGGTATCCCAAGGCCTCAAAAGATCCAATTCCAAGAGTTAATTGCTAGGAAGTAACAAGGGTTAGGCCCTAGCGATTTCTCCTTTCCTTGAACAAAATGTAATAAAATATGCAGTTAGGCATGGAAGTAGGGTTACTAGAGTGCTACAATGGTAGGGCTCTAGTATCTACTTCAAGATAGGTGCCTTTCAAGAAATTTTAGCACATGGAAGACTATAGAGAAAAAGATAATAGCATATGTCTTTCCCCTAAGGTTTCAAGCAAGCAATTTCATAATCTTAGACATGAAACAAGTAAAACTAACCATAAGCATTCATTCACAATAAAGAAATGCAGATTCTCCACTTTACCAAGAATAATCAAGCAAAAACCCTAGTTGAAGATCCTCCACATGAAAATTGCCAAAGTACACCAATAAATGTCTCCTCCAAGAAGTGTGCACCACTAATTGCAGCCAAGAAACCTTAAAGAAGGCCGAATTTCAGACCACCACTTGCGTGATGAGTCAATGATGAAAAAATACAAGAGTTTTATCTCTTATTTATACAATATCAATGACCTTTAATTATCTTTTAGGTCAAAAAAGGCCAACATGGCCAGTTTACATCAAAAAAACAGTTTTTACATAAAATCAATAATTAAAATTTAAAACCCTAATTTCACTTTAGGGATGACGTCATGTCCCTCTAGGGTGACATTAGACCCCCAGCTTGGAACGCTAGGCCTCAAATGCAAAACGATGGGCCTCCAGAGGCCTCAAATGCTGCCACACATGCCAACTAGCACCAAACTGTCCTCATAAATGCCAAACCCTAGCTAGATGACGTCAAGGGTCATCATGGTGATGTCGGGGTCCTTCAAGGGCCAATGTCATGGTGGAAGGGAAAGACCCCCCTAGGTCTAGGCCTACTAGAGTGTCCCTGGGAAAACATTGTTCTTCCTTCCTGGTGACATCCTTTGGTGTTTCTTTGCCCCTGGTTGGGGTCACAACATCCATCTGGTGGGATTTTAGCCCCATGGAGGTCCGAGCTAATCATCTCCCCATATGTACTTGTCCACTGGGCATGGTCCTGCAACAACAAGAAGTATACCCTCCATGGAGTCATAAGTCACATGGATCATAGCAATGTCAATCACATCCAATAATCAAATTACCTAAACATGTGCATCAAAACCCCCTTTACCCAGACAAATGCTCAAAGACGTTATGTAGTTTAACAAGTCAGGTTTGGAGAGGGTCTCAGGATGTCCTATTGGGCTAATTCTCCTCAAATTTGGGGTGTTTCCCAAGTGAAGACCAATCAAGGTCATGTAAATGTGTGAGATGGTGTAGGGGAAATGTTTGGGCAGAGGGTGCATTGATAACAGGGAAATGTAGGTCTTGCGTGTGGGTGCCTTTGTAGAGGGGGAGCTACACCTTGTCAGGGATGTCGTTGTTTCCTAGCCCATTCAATGCCTTTTATTCTTTATCTTATTGCTTTTTCTTTTCAAGGAAAAAGCTGGGGGACATTGTCCTGGCGTGGTGACCAGTGGTGACAACTTTACCCACAAGGACTTCACAGAAATGAGAAGGCTAGCTCATGATGAGACCCCCTTTCTCTTGGCTATGCCACCAAGAGCCACTACCCTGGTTTGGTGACCATATAGATGGTAGTGTCATACCGCTACATGCCCATGGACCTAATAGGCCGACTCATGATGAAACCTCCCATCCACCAACTAGACCTTGAGTTTTATTTTATCTTACGAATCCCATTTTCTTATTGAGAAGCCTTTTATTGCTTTCTCGGGAATCCCTGGGCGAAGCATCTCAAAGTTTTTATTTTGGCTTTTAACTCTTGCCAACTACTTTTACCCTCTGGTCTTTTAGCCCCTTGTTCCCACAAGGCAAGGTACAACCCTTCCTAGTGTGGCAAACCCAATGCCTGAACCAAGGTAGGGGAAGATGAGAGGGAATATGATGAAAAATGGTAAGTATGGAAGGAATGGATGATGACCTTTCATAGACCCACCTAGTGGCAACTCATCCTAAAGGGAACCTGTTCACCACCTATTCAACTAGGGGGTCAACTCCATGTACCATGAAGATATGCATCATCAGATGCTACCAAGTCAAGGACTTCTTGGTTCTACAAGGCTTTTTTGGCCTTTAGCACATATTTTTGTAAATGGAATTTCCGCTCCCCTGCGTGGGATAATAATGTAATAGGTCTACATGGATCATAGTTAGGTCAATTACCTTAGAATTTCATCATTAGAGGAGTCCCTTTCACTAAGTGCTTTTTTTCCTCAGGTTATTAATTTGGCCTAACCAGCCTTATTAATTTCCCTTGAGTTTTTCACTCCCACAATAATTCCTCCAAAGTGGTGAAATGCGTTCTAATGGTTTCGTCCTCTGGTAGCTAGTGTCTAGGAATGTTGTAAATGACCATGTAACACATCTCTGAAAGTTTTGCGGAATTCCATCGAGTCTGGATATGTTTTTTTTAATTTATTAAAATTGCCTAAGTTGGATAATTTTAATTATTTTTGATAAAAAATGTAAAAAACTAAGTCCTTGGGTTTTTGCTAGGGGTATTTGTGCTCAAAAGAAATGGAATGAGACCCCCTACACCCTTGAACCAATTTTCAGCTCAGTTGGACAACTTTTGCTAGGTGTTTATCCATAGAAAGTCTTAGTCAGTCAAAAACAACAATTTAATTGCTAAGTCATGACATAGTAAAAATGTCATTTTTTGTAAAATTGAGCTAAATGATTGAGGTAAAGGTGGGAGATGATGTTTTTACCTTAGCCTACCATATCCTAAACTTTTCCTTCCCATTTCACACCCCCTAGACTTATTACTCACTTCAACTAATTCGCCCCCCCTCATGAGAAAACTTTAGGAAAAACAAAAATTGAAGGAGTGGGGCCCTCTCTCCTTTGGTGCGCCCTCCTAAGGCCTCCAACTCATCCATTTGACCTGGTCCACACCCTCCCACTCACTCCACCTCATCAATCCATGTCTCAAACCCTAGAGTTGCACCCCCCTCCTTGAGATGATCACTTTGACTTGGGTTTTGACACTTGGCTCTCATCTAAGAGGGGTCACTTTGCCTCTCCAAGTATAAATGAAGGCCCTCTCACCCTCATTTCCTCACCAATTCTTGTGCTATTGTTATGCTACCAAATTTTCTCCCCACTCTTCTCATCTCTCCCATCTTGCTCTCATCATTCTTTCTCTCATTTTTGGAGAGGAACTTGTAGCAACTAGTTGCTGCAACTTCCTACTTGGTTAACAAAAAGAGCTTTGGAGGACATTGGTGTAGCAAAGATTTGTCTGGGTAAATCTATTCATTTGAGGTGATATTGTGTCTTTTGGAGCATTTCTTTGAGATATAGAGTAGATTTCCAAGCAAACTAGTTTGCTTGGGTAGATTTTCAATAGTGTAGTTGTTGATCTATGTGAGTAGAGTAGTGGATATTACAAATTAGTTTGTGTTATTTATCTATCTCACTCATATTTTCTCTTATCTCACAGTTTATTTCCCGAGTTGCAGGTTATCTCAAGGGTTTGCAAGGCTAGCTTTGAGCTAGAAGCTTTCCTTCATAGCCTACTTTGAGCCTCTTAGCTTTTCTACTTTCATTTTCTGTTCATATCATATCAGATATTTGGTTTGTTAACACTCTAGAATAAGTCAATAAATCATTATACTTGCTGAAATTTTTATGCAGAAAATTTCTATGCAAAAACAAAATTTTTCTTTGACATTTTTGTGTGTTTTGCACATAGTTGTAGGGAGTGCCCGCCCCCCCCCTCGCTCCTAAGCTCAAGAGCGTGCTCCGAGCTAGAGCGTCCAAGGAGCACAGGTGGGAGTGCGCTCTAGAACGTGTTAAGACTCTCCCTGGAATTTTGGGAGCTCCCACCTCGCTCTCGACCACGCTCCCCGTGCGCTCCCGACCGGTGATCGGACACTCTCGCGTAGGACCCGCGGACTCCAAAAAAAGTCGTTTTTCTTTAATAATTTGTGAGTGGGAGTGGGACCTACCTAGGCTTAGGGTTTAGGAGAAAGGAATGAGAAGAATAAAGGAGCTCTTCCTCCTCCATTCTCCTCATTCTTTCATCTTTGTTTGCTTGAGCTTGGAGAGGAGGAGAGAGCAAAGGAGAGATTGAAGGAGAGTGCGGATTTGTGAGAGCTTGGAGGAGAGAGCAAAGGAGAGCTTGAAAGAGTGAGCAAAGAGGAGCTTGGAGGAGAGAACAAAGGCAACCATCTATCTCAAGTTTCAACATTCAAGTTTCAAGAGCTAAAGAGGTAAGCCCAAACCCCAACTCTCTCATTTCCTTGGCTTAACTTTGTTTATGTTTTTGTCCTCCTCTCCTACTCTTTCCCATTCCTTCTTCTCCCTCATCTTATTGCAGGTTGTTCATCTAAAACTTGAGGAAAATGGTCTTCTTTTGGTTTTTCATTCCTTTTTCGGTTCTCATGGTGTTGACAGGGAGGAGGTATCAAAGGGAAGAAGAGGATAGTGGTGATTCTCATGATGATCATGACCCACAATATGAAGGTAATGAAGGGTTTGAACTTGGAGAGGAGGAAGAGGACAATGAAAAGGGAAAAACAAATGACAAAGATGCATTGAGACCCTTGTGGGCATGTGTGACAAAACTTGAGGATGGAAGAGGTGGTGGAACCACTAAATTTTTATGTCCTCATAATTGCCATAAAGAAAAACCTTATACCTGTTCATATACCCGTGTGAAGAGGCATCTTTGTGGTGTAATGGAGACTGATTACAATAAGGGGTCCATTGGGATCAATGTTTGCCCTAATATATCCATGGAAGAGAGACAAAGATACATAAAGATAGAGGAAGCTGCACAAAAA
>ML781787.1:390-12437 GCA_009831015.1 Picea engelmannii | reverse complement strand
AAGCTCCACTGTCGATTATCCACATATCATCTTCAATTGTCCCGGTAAGTGCTGAGTAGTGTAAAAGACTGATTGTTTCACACATGTCTTCGATTGACTGGTAACTAGTCATGCCTTGATCCAAAACTTCAACTTTGTCATTTATGTCTTCTGAGAGAGCCAAGAGGTGCACTGAGTTAGGGCGCATCTGAATATCTTCTCTTTGAGCGAGATGCTCCATCACAAGGTGTCGGATCTGATAATTAGGGTTTCTGCAACTGCTTCTGCTAGTAACCCTAGCTGCAGTGCTTTGGAAGCTGCTCTTGCTAGTAACCCTAGCGGCAGTTCCTCAACGAGCTCAATGTCTAGCGGCTATGTTTCCTTCCAGTGTTTTAGGCTGACTGAAGGGGTGTGGGTCCATAACCTGTTAGAATATAGAAGATTGTGCTCGTTTTACCATTGACGATACCCTCGTCACCCAACCACTGGCTGAAGCCACCCTCCGAGCACCTTGACCTTGACCGAGAAGAGAATCCTGGTAGCAATCCAATAGCCAAGAGAGGCTAATGCACCAAGCAAGAAATAGAAACTCAGCTGAACAGATGATCCCACCCAGAAGCTAGCGCACCACTTTCCCAGTTCTCCCAGAAACTTGCGCACCAAACTGCTGCTGCCTGCAACTGCCTGCGTAGATTTAGCTCTCTCTTCAACTGCTGAGATGATGAATAATGAAAACTGGCGCCCTGTATTTATAGTGAACTGGGCAGGCTAACTGGGGCTGACTTCTCCTTCTGGGTATCAATAAATTCATTTTAAATGTATTTGTCCAGCCGACAACTTGTCTAGGGTTTCTTTCAATTCTTTGCTTCCTTCCAGAGGATTCTAGTCTCGTCATAAGTCACAATAGAGGTTCATCGGAGTCTCACATATATGTGAGCAGGCTCACATATATGTGAGCAACTTCATACCTCCCGAAGCTAGCATAATATTAACAGTTATTGGCACATTGAGTAAACGTCCCACCGTTCCATTTTTCAAAGGTAATCGCAAAAATGTGAGGTCCATCTCAAGGGAGCCACCTATCATTGCACCAAACTTCCTAGATAACAACATTCCCCACACATCTGGGACATCAACCACCACAATGTCAATGTGGACTGTCTTCTCCGGATACTCCTTCAGGCGTACTTCAACATTTTCAACCACCTCATGTGTGAGTATTGCTTTAGATTCGAAACCACATACATTTCTGTAAGGCCGTGTGACCTTCAAACCCACTTGTTGCATGACTTTAAGCAACATCATGTTGGCACCAACACCTGTGTCTAGCATGCAATTGTTGAGATTTTTTTCGTTCATTATCAAAGTCGTGAAGAAAGGAGGGTTTTCACCATATTGGACCCTGAAATGATCAACTTGCAGCATAATGGGGGGGTCCATAGGTTCATCTGATCTTGAAAAGAAAGTATCAAAGCGTTCCTTGATGGATGGGATCTTGATTGCTTCTCTCAGGGAGACATCTACATGCATCTTTGATAACGCCCCTTCGAAGTCAAAATTTAGATCAACCTTACCAGCCTTGGATGTTTTGGGAAGAAGTATCTCCAGGGGCGGGGGCTTTGCTTGATCAGTAGCAAGTTGTTTCAAGTTCTTCCTTCTGTATACTTGAACTTCTTGTTTCTTTAGCTTTTCGCGTGATTCCTAATCCAGGTTGTTTATTACCGCCATCCTTGCTGCTCTGGCTGCTTCCTTCACGGTTTCTTGATGTTCTATATCTGTGATATTTATCTGAGGAAACTCCATGAAACAATCCATGTTGTTGACTTGTTGATGGCCATCGTTATAAGGGCATTCATGCTCCCAATGTGCTTCACTGCACTCCAGGCACTAGGGATTTTCATCAACAATGTTTGTAAGGAAACTTCATGTTCATTTTTTGGCTTGTAAAATTGGTTCCCTTTCTCGAATTGTCCTTTGTACGGGGCCCTAGGTGCTTGGATTTGAGATTTTTCAAGTCTGACAATCCTGTTCATCATTTCCTCTTGATTCTTTATGATGCCGTCCATGGAGGCTTGTAGTTTGTTGATACTGGTACATAGATTTGAAGTAGGCTCAGCATTGTGTACTATTTTTTGCTTAGTGTCTATTCTCCCCCTTGGGTTAGCAAAAGGCTCAATTTTAGATGAAAGGAGGTTCCCTTCTATCTTGGTGGCGAGCTCTTGGGCTTCTTGAATGGATTGGGGGTTTTTGTCTCTAAGAATATACCCTAGTTGGCCATTGCAAGATCTGGTGTAAATATGGACAAGATAGTCATCTTTCGGGTGATGGCTTGCGGGAATTCTTTGTAACAATGTCTCGAATCTGGTGTGAAACTCCCGAATGGACTCATTTTCATACTTAGCAAGGCTATTTAGTCGTGTCAGAAGCATATTAGGGTCTTCTTTGATACTCCATATTTTGAGAAAGGCCTCTTCAAGTCTATCCATGGTTTTGATGCTTCCGTCGAGAAGGCTTAGGTACCAGCGCCTTGAGGCATCATAGAGAGTAGCGGAGAACAACTTCATGACCAAATCTTCAGCATCATCACTGATGGGGTGAAGCTGAAAGAATGCCCAAAAGTTGCTCATGTGCTCTTCGGCACTGATTGCATCAGTACTGGTGAATTTAGGCAACCACTTCTCATACTTGGGTGGCATCTGCCTAGGGTAGCCTGGTATGGCTGACATGTCTAACGGCCTGAAAAGGGTAGATGACCATTGTCTTTGATTGTTGACTGGGTTCGTTGTAGCGGTCTGAGAGGTAGACATGATTCTTAAAGGAAGGCTCTTCCCGAAAAGTGATTTGACAACAGGAGAGTTTAAGGGAGGCTTCCTTCTGAAAGACAAAGGAGGATTGTTGAATCTCCTTTTAGTTTGTGGAGTCGCCAAATAGTTTACTTGAAACTACCAAAGAAAAGGGGAACAAAAACAATCTAGTGGAGTCGCCAGGTAAGCTTGTAAGAAAAGGTCTCTGAGGCAAGGCTTACCGAAAAGATTTGTCGTTTGAGGAGAATTGACTCGGTGTTCCCCGACAACGGCGCCAAAATGTTATCGCACAGTTTGTAGCTAGGTCAAAAGGCTAGAAGAAAGAGGCCAAATTGGCATAACAGGAACCTACCCCACCCAATGTCACCACAATGGGGAGGTTCTTTCTATTTAGGGAGGTTAGGCCTTGGGGAGATGTCCCTAGTAACCTGGAGTTTTGAAGAGGCTAAGGTGTAAAGGTCAAAGTGAAATTCCCTCTTCACAGGTCACCACCAATAGCAGATAGTCCAGCTAAACAACCAATAATGAAGTGTAGGCCCAAATGAGAACACTTGCCCAGAACAAAGCAACAACAGACTAATACATCCAGGCTATGATTCAAAGGGTTAGTACTTCATACAACTATCTGATATCAATATATAAGCAATTATGACAAATAGATATTGATGAAATCAATGTTCATTAATACAACAATGGAAATACTATCAATTCACCAATAAATGTCAAAATGATGTAGCAATCAATGTATCCAATCAATCCCTTATTCAATAAATGCTTTAAACCATCATCTAATTGCCTATAAAGAGAACTTGCTGCGTCAAGATGGAATAACCAAGGATGACGTCAGCCTTATTAGGGTTAATAGTTAGTTAGGGTCTCAATTTATAAGAGTTTGAAAGTTTGTTTGACCACTATCACTTCAACGTTGGAGACCCAAGATCAGTGCCTCAAGGGTAGATGGAGTCAAATCAAGGGAGGACGCAAAGGTTGAAGGAAAAAGACTAAGGACTAGAGGGAAGGGTTCTGAAGTGCTGCAATGGCAGGGCCCCAGAAACAAAACCCTAGGGGAAAGAGGCTCACTCCGGTGTTGCTTAAGCAAGGCCTCGTGCTCTTTCCTCCTTCCTTAGGTTTAACTTAGCAAAACGGCTAGCATAAAAGAGAAATCAAGACACGAGAATGAGGTGAGGGAGAGTGTTGCTAGAGCAAGGCCCTATCACCAAACCCTAGAAGCAGGGCGGCCCTAGGTGTAGATAACCTAGGCCTGGGACGTCTCCTCCTTCTTGACTTTTAAAGGTACGACTAGCACAAGGGGAAGAAGCAATAAGAGTGTAGCAATGGCTAGGCTCTTTTTTCCTTCTTCAATGGCTGAAAATTTCTCTTTTAGAGGACATCAAACAACGACCTACTTGTGTGCTTGTCACCTAGGGTTTTTAAAATCAGCAAAGTTTATAAATAAATGCAAGAATATAAGACTACAACCATTCAATCAAGAAGTTTTGCAGAAAAAACACTTACATATCATCATGAAATAACATTGCAAACCCTAGTTGTAAACCTTCCTTCAAGAGAAATGCCAAAAATGCCAAGAAATGCCCTCCTTCAACAAGTGTGCCTCACTCAAAGAGAAGAAATACCCAAGTAGGGCGCAAAAATTAGATCTCACTAGGAGAGTGAGTGTTGTGTTATGTCAAAATGAGGATAAAACTCCTCAATATATACTGTATCAATGACCTTTAATTAATTTTAGGTCATAAAAATTAGCCGACAAGGCTTTAAACCAAAATCATATTGTTTTACATTAAATTGTCAAATTAAAACCCTAACTAAGTTGTAATAAAGGTAAAATCCCCTTCAAGGAAGGCGCTAGCCCGTTTTAGGGCAAATGAGACATCCAAGAGCAAAACGTTAGCCCCCCAGGGGCTTCTCCAACATGCCACACGTGCCACTGTTGCCCAATCTGCCTCCAAGAAAGACCATGAAGCTGGATGACGTCATGGTAAGGATGGGGACGCTCTGAGCCTTCCAGGGCCAACGTTCCATTGAAAAGGGGTCATTCCCCCTAGGCCGGGCTCTGCCAAAGTGCCTCTGGTGAAACGTCCTCTTCTTCTCCGGTGCAAAACCTCGGTCAAACACTGTCCTGTCTCTGCCTCTCTGACGGGGTCTCAGCAACCATCTGATGGGCTCTTCAACCCCATGGAGGTCCGAACTAATCATCTCCCCATGTGTACCGGTCCAAATGGTACTTGTCCGTCGGGCATGGTCATGCACATCAAAAACTACGCCCTCCATGGGCTCATTAGTCACACGGATCATAGCAATGTTAATCACATTTCATCATTGATATTATCAAACATACGCATAAAAACCCTGATATATCATTCAATAGCTCGAAGAGATTACAAAAATCCACAATACAAGGTCGAGAAAAAGGACAAGACACCCTATTGGGCAAGTATCCATAAGGAAAGGAAAGTTTCCAAGGGGTTTCATCCAAGCCATGTAAATGAGGCGATGTGGCTAAGGGATGTCCAAACATACGGGTAGAGTGAATGCTAGGGATGCATGGTATTACCTGTGGGTGCCTTTGTAGAAGGCGAGTTGTACATGTCATGGATGCAATTTTTCCCAAGCCCTTTCTTGCCTTTATTCTTTTCTTTATTTTCTTTTTCTTCTTCTTTTTCTTTTTATTCAAGGGCTAACCAGAGGACACTGCCTTGGCGTGGTGACTAGAGCTGACACTGTTACCCACAAGTACTTTCACATATATGATAAGGCTGGCTCATGATGAGACCCCCTTTCCCTTGGCCATGCAACCAAAGGTCATTGCCCTGGTGTGGTAACCAAATGATGGAAATGTCATAATGTTAGGTACCCATGAACATAATAGGTTGGCTCGTGATGAGACCCCCTACCCTCTTGATTAGGTCTTGTTTGTTATTTTTTCGGGTCCCTCTTGTTTCTTGCTGAGAGGCATTTTATAGCCTTCTCGGGAATCCCTGGGCGAAGCATCTCAAGGTTTTATTTCTAGGCTTTTATCTTTTATCAGCTGCTTTTACCTTCTGGGCCTTTAGCCCCTTCTTTCTAGGAGATAAGGTGCAACCCCACAAACAAATCATCCTAATGCCCGGACAAGGGGAATGGGACAGATGAGCGGGAGACAAGATGGAAAAGTGGTGGTATGATGGGAGCGGACGATGGCTCTTCAGAAATCCCCCAGTGGCAAACCAAAACCTATGGGTACAGGCTTGCTAGGGCACCCAATCAATCTCCCCAAGCATGGTCAAGTGGGCCAATGTAAGATCCAAGTAGTCGTCAGAAATAAAAGGAATTAGATGCATACATTTAAAGGCTATAATGATCAAAAGTGACACATACCATGATACCTGGACTAATTACCTCATGGAGCAAGAGCCTTCTCCGATACAACACCAAGCCAATGGTGATGGATGTTGCTGCTGCTGACAAGATGAATCTGATGAAAGAAAAAAAGAATGCGCCCTCCAGGGCCATGCTTAGGTCAATCCTACGCTCGGTACTCCATGTCTAGGAACTGTGGGCCTCGAGACATGATCTCCTAGTTATCCCTAGAAATCAGGGATAACAGTGCCTACATCTTGGTGTGAGCTTGGCTTAGCCAATCCCCAAAATCGTAAGGCTAGGTAGTCATTTTAATTTTATGCAAAAAAATTTTCATTGTTTGCCCCACTTGTCATTAGAACAAGGTTGTGTGGCTAGGTTGTTTTAGCATTTCATTTCATTCTTTCTCAACCCTCTTTGGCACAAAATAAGAAGGCTTTCCTCCACCTTGTGCCATTGTAAGTGCTTTGTTTACTTCAATTTTACTTTTCAAAGTTTTTAGTTCTTACTTGTTGCCTACACCTTGGAGTGAGCTTGGCTTAGCCAACCCCCAAAATCGTATGGCTAGTTTAGTACTTTACTTCTAATGTGCTCAATGGTTTAACAAATTAACTAGAAGTAGAAGTAAAATACACTAATGCTAGCTTAGACCCATGGAGGCATAGTGATTTATCTTATGCTTTACTCTCTTTTATTTGCAAGCTTTATTTTCTCAAGTACTTGTCTTTAACTCATAATCTTTCACAAGCACTTATCTTTTTCTTGCAAATATCGTGAGTATGTTGTGAATGGTTTAAGGCAACTTATCCCTTTAATTCTTGCAAGTTATTTTCAAGTTCTTTTTTTATGCTATTTCAAGTTACATCTTATGATTAAGCACTCTTAATACTTGCAAGTTCACATTTTTGTTTTTGGTTCAAGCACCTAACTTTTGGCAAGCAATATCTTGCCCAACACTTAACACTAACTTAATCAAACCTTAGTTGCATAGGCCTAAAACTTACTAGATTTAATAGGGCACTCTTTACTAACCAAACTTTGCCACTTAAACGGGGATTGAAAGGAAGCAACGAAAGGTGATAGGTCGGGGACAATCTCGTGGCGCTCAACATCCTTTCCGGGAGTACTTCTTTCCTTGGGTTGACCTATGGAGCTAGGGTGAGGCCTTGTTTGTCTCACTTATTGAGCACCCAGCAACTACTTGGTACAAGCGGGGGGAGTCTAGAGGTTAACACTTAGTTAGGATTCACTCATTAACTTAATAACTTTAATCAATCCTTAATCCACTTTAACCAATGTGGATTTCATATTATCACACTTCATCTTATGGTTTACACTTAATCTTGCAAGCTCTCAATTCTCATTCTCTTTTCCATGCAAGTTTATTTAAACGTTGTGGATAATTACTAAGTAGTTTTAGTTGTGCCCTTGGCCCTTGGAGGCTTCTTTTCAAGCATTTCATTTTCTATTTAGTGTGGTGTTGGCATTTGGGTTTGGCCCTCCTTGAAGTTGCGCATCCTTTGGAGGCACTTCATTGTTGGGTTTTGTGTAATTTGTGTTGGCCATTGAAAGCAGTCACAATAGAGTTGTGCATCCTTTGGAGACACTCTATTGTTGAGCATGCTAGGCTTGATGTGTTGGTAACTACTTTCCATTTGAGTATCTTCATTTCCTGCACAATCAAGTAGTTGGGTTAGTATTTGTATCTTTGTATCTATTGTATCTTGTGTTTAGTGTAACTCTTAGATATTCTTTGTTGTAATTTTGTATCTAGTTATTATATTTGTATCTAATCTTGTTGTGAAGTAGTTTCTAATCTTGTGTAATCAATCTCCCTCAAACTGTAGTTGACCCCTTGCCCAACCTTAGGCACTAGTCTTAGTTGTCCTAGGGAAAGGTTTGTCTCTCATTTAATTTGTTGCACATTGCATTGTTGCCTTTGCATATAGTTTAGATCTTTCCCCCTAACTTTTTAACTAATTAAAACCAAGTCCTAGAATTTAACGTTTAATCTCATCTAGTAACTAGGGTCTACCCCCCTTGGCTTCCCTAAGAGTAAGCCTAGATGGAAGAGGTTCAAGTCAAAGTGACAGAGTGGACTTTGAACCTAGGCATTGTGCCTCCAAGGACACACTAAGTGAGCAGGACGTAGCTCACGTTTGCAAGCATGTAAAAGGACAGCAATAGAACCAACTTACTAGGGCATTCTGTCACCCTCCCCAAGGTATGAACAAGTTAAATAGCATAATTTCCAAGCAAACATTATAAAACAAAGGAGAGTTCAATGCAACATATTCAAATGCTTCAAAAATCAGAGTGACACATACCATGATACCCGGACTCATTACCTCATGGAGCAAGACCCACTGCTACTTCAGGATCAGGTCGGTGGGATGGATGTTGCTGCTGATAGATGGGATGCACTGAAGAAAAGATGGGCCCTCTGGGGCCAACTTCAAGTCGTATGGCTCTCAGTACTCCATGTCTAGGACTTGTGGGCCTCGAGACATAATCTCCTTAGTTATCCCTAGGACAGGGGATAACAAAACCTATTAGCCCTCATATTGTATGAGGCTTAACAAGTGTGATCTTCATCACACATATGGATGATATTCATGGGTGATGCTTCTATGCTTGCTTGAAGATGGAGCATTATGGTGGCTTATCTGGTGCATGTTTTCTTTTTTATGGTTATACCTTGATGCTTGGGTGATGATGGTGACATGCTCCTGAATTATGGTTTAGATGGTCTTCTCTTCATAGTTGTATATTTGCCTCACATGATCAAAGGTTGTTGTTACCACAGCTCCATCACACATATAACTTTACTGCTGTTATGAAAGAACAGTACTGAAAATGACAACCCTTGCATGCTAATATGAGGATTCACTCAAACTGGATAATGTTGCACCTTTGAAGGGAAATATGTAGGCTTTAAGCTCTGCCTTAAGCCACATTTATATATATATATATATATATATATATATATATATATATTTATAGCTACTTTTGGTAATGTTAAAACCTCACACAGTTTTTAATTGTGCTAGAAGGTATTCAGATCCATGTTGCATGAAAGAAAGGGAAAGGGGTTTACAATAATTTGTGCATTGAATATTTCTGAAAAAATTAAGATATGACTGCACTTGAAGAGGATGCCAGATCAGATTCAAACATTCTAAGTCATGTATTTTTTGGGGGTTAGTTTATGCATCAGCTTGTAAGGGCATACTGCGAGTATCCTTCAAGCCTATTGTGGACTTTAGGGATATACCCCTTCATGAAGCCTTTTCTCTATTTGTCAGAGCATGCATTTTGAGGCCTGAATTCCCAGATCAGTTTTATAAAAGCCTTGATGTCGTTGATCAGTATATCAGAAACCACTGAACATAATGGAGATATCAGATGCCTGTAGCACATGTGAAGACATTTCCTGTAGCAGATTGTAGCCCAAGTCAGTAGTGTTTTATGGAGGAAAATTCTAACTTCCATTTCCAGCAACAGGTGCATCATAGGCATGATTTGATGAGGGCATCATAGTCAAGCAGAGCTGAGCTCCTTACTTTAGCTAAATTGAGGTGGAATTTGACATTGTCAAAGAGAGGGCATTCCAGCTTCATCCTATGCATGCATGTGCACAAAAGCTCACTGATGGATGAACACCCAAAGTCAAAGAAACCAATGAATGAGGAAATAACACAGCATACAGCAGATCTTGAGAATAAAGAGGGCAATCTTGGACGTGCACTAGATGATTCATTCCTTCCAGTCCCTAGTTTGGATCGATTTACTGTTATGAAAGGCTGGCCTGACAAAACTTGTTCAGGATGAGACAATTCTGGACAGGTTACTTGGATGCCTTACATTAATGATGCCCTGCTCTATTGTGTGCTGCAGCTGCTGCTGCTATGGTTTGATGAACAGTATAGTTTGCATTCAAGCTTTAGTCATCCTGGAGGTTATGCCATGCAGTTTTTAGCAGTAAAATCCAGCCCATTGTCAGATCTGCTGAAACATCATGGGTCCGCCCTTATATGTCTTTTATATACAGGTATACATTGAAAAGGGGACCGACCTTTTCCAATTAAAAAGATCAGGGATGACCTGTCCAACCAAGAGACTTGGGGCCGACACATGACAATTTTGGTATAAGCGGGGAGAGTTTTGGGGAAGTCAAATAGTTTTAGGATTCACACTTCATTTAACTAACTTAAATAATCCTAAAATTTATCTATATCAACCTTGGTTTAATTTCATTATCTATTTCATGGTTTATGCTCTTTAATTCATGCAAGCACTTTCATTTAAGTTATCGTACATGCAATTTTCTTGAGCACTTGTGGATGATTAGCTAGTTTACTTAGAAGTTGCGCATCTCTTTGCCATTTAAGGCTTTACTTGCTTTCTCTTTCATCCATCTTGAGTTGCGCACTTGCCGTTTGAGGCTCTTTTGTTGATCTTGCACCTATCTTTGATTAACCCCTTGAAGTTGTGCATCTTGTGGAGGCACTTCATTGTTTGGGTTTGTATTTGTGTTGAAGCCATTGAAACAACCCCTTGAAGTTGCACATCTTGTGGAGGCACTTCATTGTTTGGGTTTGTTGGCTTGTTGTGTTGTGGTGATCTTTACTTGAGTAATCTTTTCTTTCCCTGCACAAATCAAGTCAAGTTAGTTCAAGTTAGTTTCAAGTTAGATCTAGTTAAGTGCTTGCCTATTTCATTGGTTAATAGTTGTATATTGTTGTACTATCTAATTCTTTGCATTCTTTTGTATAGATAGTTGTATCATTTACTTGTACCTAATTCAATTTTTTTGTAAAGTAATTCTTTTGTACCTAGTTGTAAGTTTTGTAAAGTCATTCTTACTTTCTAATCTTTTGTAAGCTTAGTTGACCCCTTTGCCCAACATTAGGCACTAGTCTTAATTGTCTTAGGGAAAGGGTTGCATTCATTAAAATTTGCATTTGCATTGTTTGCCTCTCATATAGAATAGATTCCCCCAAACCTTTAACTAATTAAAATTAACTCCTAGACATAATCTTTTAACTCACATAGTAACTGGGGTCTACCCCTCTTGGCTTCCCTAGGAGTAAGCCTAGACAGAAGAAGTTCAAGTCGAGGTGACAGTGGGCTTGAACTTAGACAGTGTGCCTCCAAGGACACACTAAGTGGATTGGACTTAGTCCACGTTTGCAAGTGTGTATAAGGACAACAACAGGAGGCATAAAAGGGACTTTGGGGAAAGGAAAGGGGGTTGTTGTTGCGTAATTGGAGAAAATTGTTTTGGAAGGGAAGCACTAAGAACTGTTAATTGTGAGATATATTAGGTTGTGAGGGACTAATTGTTAAGCTGAGAGGCAGATTGTTGATTGTTGAGATACTAGTGGTGGGTTGGGTGTTGTTATTGGAGCTTTGGGCAAAGAGGGCTAGGAAACACCAAGGCTCCCTAGAGGTAGGGAGCCGGAGAGGTTGTTCCTAGCTTTCTAGGAGGTTAAAAATCTAGTTTTGGCAACTTGCTAAAGATTTGAGCTAGACTACTAAATCTGAGCTACTAAATCAAACAAGATTGCAGGTATTTTCCTACTTCTTAGCTAATTACATGCATTGATTAGTTGATTATATTAATTTATTTATTTCCATGAAAATTTTGAAATCATACATTGCATTGATTAATTGTAGATGCAATTGTTGCAAGTGTAAAATACATCATGTTGTTAGCATAGTTTTAAAAACCGAAACCGGTACCGGAATCGGTCGAGGGTCCAACCTGAACCGGAACCGAAACCGGTAATAAACCGGTCGAACCGGTTTCAATGAACCGGTTTTTTAAAAAATACATAAAATATTTAAATTTTAACGAAAAAAATATATTTTTAAGATTTTAAATCATGTTTCCAAAGCATTAGA
>ML781786.1:510494-574429 GCA_009831015.1 Picea engelmannii | reverse complement strand
TGCCACATACCACCGGAAACAACATGATGTATACTATCCATCCATGGGTGTTTTATCTGCATATGCATTTTCCTTCATGTCCAAATACCTTCATCAATATTGCGGTCCAAAACCCATGACTAGGGTTGACATCAATGACAACAACCAATCTTCCAACACATATGAATTTCAAAGTGTTTGAATTCCAAAGTGTATGAATTTTATGTGTATTAATCCCTTGATTTGTTTCTATTTAGAGATTATAAATACTTGCATTACGCATTAATGAATAGATTATGGGAACACACATTTGAGCTCAATGTTATTTTCTAGGGAACACACAATATTCGCCTCGATCTATGCATGACATATATAAAATCATTTTATTTATATGTAACCCTTCATAAATGCTAAAACAACTACTGAAAGACTCATTAATGCAAATGTTTGTTGAGATTGTGTAGTGGGTATTTGTAAATTTTGTTCAACCCATCAATTACTAATAACATTTATTCAGTATTGCTATGCTACCAAAAATCTATCTAGAAAGTAATGTTACCAAAATTATATCTAGAAAGTAATGCCTTACATGTTTTCCTTCCTCCAACCTTATAGAAAATTAGCACATGTGAATGGGTAAATTATATGTCTCGGATAAATAGATTGATGTAGATCAACTACTTTTATATGGTTACATGCTAGTATAGTACATCTTATATATAATCAATGATGTGATATTTTGTTAGGGACCTAACCTACCTAACCCCTCAAGTGGGTAGAATAATATATTTCCATGTAATAAAGGTCAATATTAATAAGGCCTAGAAATAAGGAGGAATAAGTCAATTGAAAGAAGACCTAATAGAAGCTTCCTCTTCTAGAAGGTTCTTCCCTCTAGATTGTTCTTTTGGATAGATAGATTTAGTGTAAATAGAAGTAGAGGGTATGAGAAGTTTTGTTTTGAATAATTATTATAATAGATCTCTACTCGGATCGAGGTTGCCCCCTTGAAGATGCAAGTGAACCTTGTTTCCTATCAACAAAGGTATAGTTATGTTGTTGTGGTTCCATATAGTTTGTTGTTTCGTTGTTGTCTGTGCAATATTTTTGTATTATGTTGTTATCTCGATGTTATGTTTTTCATTATTTCTCTTCTCTGCTAATATAATAGACCTGGTACCTTACAAGTGGTATGCGAGCACTTTCCTCGGCAGAAAATTGTGGGTTAATTTTTCTCTAGGGTAGAGACGTATTCCAACATCTTAAAGCTACATAGATATGTCATTACGTGGATAAACCCACGGTCGAAGAGTAATACACGCAGGAAATACAAGTGGTACTCAAGCACACATCTGTTTTCCACTCTTGTAACCCCTGTTGGTACCCCTTCGAGTGATAGCGCATCAGACAACACCTATATATGGATCGACCTAGATCTCATCAAGCCCTATGTAGATAAACCAATTGGCCACCTAACTGTTATAGTTCCACCCAGAAAAACACTCGGGAAGATATTGTCTAGCCTCCTTTGTTGGTGCCTTGAGATATTGGGTCGAGTACTATTGTTGGACTCAAAATGTATATCAGAGAGCTATAACACAAGGCAAACCCTTGTCTGTAGAAACCCTGAATACCCAACTCCTTGGGACAGAAACAAAAATAGAACATACAGGATATATTGCCACAGAACTTTGCCTTCTGCATTCTGGTTGCAAAATTACTACACATTTCTTCCTATTAAGCATTTGGGCATTTTGTCACTGCAGTATTATTCAGGCTAGAGTATAAATCTGTAGGAGTAAAAAAAGTATAGTGGTCCCTCCGACACACTTATTTGGGACCTATCCCATTGGATTCCCCTTTTCTCCCTTATCGTAGTCATACAATTAATTTTTTATTTTTATTTTTTTCATTGGACCCGACCCTTTCTTAGCTTCCCTATTTTTCTTCCTATTCCATTATATTTCCCTTATCTCCATGATCTTCATGGTACCTATCACTTATAAGTCCTTTTTTGTGGTCCCACCCACCCATTTTTCCTTACCCGCACTCCCCCTCTCCAAATGGCCACCACTCGCAACCAAGACCTGCAAGCTTCCATCAATCAAGCCTAGGACTCCATCCAACATGTGACATATGAGATTGTATCTACCAATTCTCTCCTTGCACAATTAGAGACCCAAGTCTAGCACAAATTTGATGCCATGGAAGCCAAATTTATGAACCAATTTAACACCCTCCAGTCTATTATCAACCATTTGTTGAACCGCACTCTGGCTCCTTCCTCCTCAGACCAACCAGATGTTGTTGATTCCTCTCATTCTCTTCATTTTCAATCCAACTCCTTTCATCGTGACCCCCATCTTCCTCGCTTTGAGGTTAATAAATTTGATGGCTCCAATCCTACGTGTTGGGTAACTCAAATGGAGCATTATTTTTCTCTGCATGGTATTACTGATGAGTTGGCAAAACTTCTCTATGTTGTCCTCTATCTATATCCCAAGTGATGGAAATGGTGGCAATGGCATAAAAATTCATGTTAGGGGTATATTTCCTGAACCCAGTTTTTTGCAGAGCTCTATGATCGCTTTGACACTGATACCCACTATCTTGGTTGTTTGACCAAGTTGAAACAGTCAGGCACAGTGGAAGACTTTATAAATACTTTTAAGAATTTGTCCTTTCTAACTGAGGGCATGTCAGATGCGTTCTTCCATGAATTTTTTATCAGTGGCCTAAAGGATGAAATCTGATCCCAGGTTCTCATGGCCTACCCTCAGACTTGGTTGGAAGCTACTAAACATGCTAAAGAGGTCCAACAAGTTTTATTTTCCCAGAACAAAAAATCCTCTTTTGTTCCTCTCCCTCGACCCACTAATCCTAACCCCCTTGTCACTCCCCTAAAGGTCCAGAAATTAACTAGGGTTGAAACGGTTGAATTCCACATGAAGGGTCTTTTCTATAATTGTGATGAAAAATATTTTCCAGGGCACAAGTGTGAGGAAATATTTTTTTTTATGGCCATTTCCAAAGATGTTCCTGAAGAAGATGTGGAAATTCCCCTTATTGAATATCCCTCCCTTCTCGATGCTACCCAGGAGGCCGCTGACCCACATGAAGTTGACCCACTCATTTCCTTGCATTCCCTCATTGGCTTCTCTGCTCCACAAACCCTCAAGTTCATTGAATATATTAAGCATAGGAAGGTCATCATCCTTGTTGACAATGGTAGCACCCACAATTTTATTCATTCTTGCATTTCCCAAGAAACCAATTGCTATATTCGTGTTGTCAATAATTTTCAAATCATGATAGCCAATGGTGGGTCCATGAAATTTGGTGGGCGTTGTGAAAATGTATGTCTTCAAGTTGGACATTACCACTTGAAATGTCATATGTTTGCCATTGAAATGGGCGATTGTGACATTGTGCTAGGTGTTGAATGGTTACACACTTTGGTTCCCATTCTTATGGATTTTAAGGTATTAACCATGCAATTCCAACAGGAGGAAATAAGGTATCACTTCCAAGGTCTCACAGTTGGCTCTCCTGAGATCATCAGTTCCCATCACATGGAAAATCTCCTCATGAAAGGCCACTCTAGTATTATTTCTCAACTCCATTCTATTCAAGCGGTTGAGACACCCTCTATGCATACTAACCTCCAATATATTCTCTCCAAATATCAAGTTATTTTTCCACTGCTCGGGGACTTTCTCCTTCTCGTGGTTTTCATTATGATTCCATATTGCTTGTTCCTGACAGTATTCCTCCCAATGTTTTCCCTTATCATCATTCCTTTGCTCAAAAGAATGAAATTGAGAAAATAGTGCAGGAATTGCTCCAAGAGGGTGTTATCCGCCCCAACACCAGTCCTTATTCTTCTCTTGTGGTCATGGTACTTAAGAAAGAAGGTACTTGGAACATATTTCATGACTTTTGTGCCCTCAATAAACTCACCATCAAGGAAAATTTTCCCATTGTTTTCATTGATGATCTCTTGGATGAGTTGAGTGGTGCTTAGTACTTTACTAAAATTTATTTGCATTGTGGATACCAACAGATACGTATGAAAGAAGATGAAATCCTCAAGAATTCCTTTCAAACTCATGAGGTTCACTATGAGTTCTTGGTCATGTCCTTTGGCCTGTGTAATGTCCCCTCCACCTTCCAAATCCTCATGAATCATGTCTTTCATTCTTTTCTCCATCATTTTGTATTAGTTTTCTTTGATGATATTCTCGTCTATAGTAAAACTTTGGAATCCCATCTTTCCCATGTGGATCAAGTTCTCCATATACTCTCTCAACATAAAATTTTCCTCAAAAACTCTAAAGGTGCCTTTGGCGCCTTGGAAGTCGATTACTTCGGTCATCTTGTTGGTAAGGCTGGTGTCCAGGTGGATCTTAAGAATATTAAAGCAATGTAGGATTGGCCTCGCCTCAAGACTATCAAAATCTTTCATGGTTTTATGGGTTTAAAGGGGTATTATCACAAGTTTGTTCAAAATTATGGAAATATTGCGATGCCTCTCACTTCTCTCCTTAAAAATAATTCTTTCACTTTGACTCCCACAGCTGATCAGGCCTTTCAATCCTTGAAGGAAACTATTTGTACTACTATGTTCGTGGCCCTTCCTAATTTCACAAAGACATTTGTCCTGAAATGTGATCCCTCTGGGAGAGAAATTGGAGCAATCCTTATGCAAGAGAGAAGACCTTTGGCCTTTACCAACAAACAATTGTTAGAACACCGTTTGGGCCAATCAATCTATGAAAAGGAAATGTTGACTATTCTACATGCAGTGGATCTCTGATGCCCTTATCTCTTGGAGAAATGATTCCAAATTAAGACAGTTCATCAAAGCCTCAATAATGTTTTGAAGAAACAACCTTCCTCTCCAGAGAAACAAAAATGGGTAACTAATCTCTTTGGATATGATTATGAGATCATTTACAAGAAAGGAAAAGAAAATGTGGTTGTTAACGCTCTTTCTCGAAAATATGAAGATGAAGGGTCCCTTTTCTCCCTATCTAATCCAGATTTATGAGTGGAACAAAATGAATAATAGACTGAATACAATAACACAGAGATATAAAGAAAAACAAAATATATACAGTGAAGAATAACTTCTATTGAATAAATAAAATAGTTTGAAACTTTAAAACTGCATAACTGAAAACAACTTGCTCAAATGGTGGTAGCTATATCTGAGAAGAGGTGTGGTTGCTACGCGCATCCATCTGAGAAGAATAATTACAATGAGGCTCTAAAGGCCCTTTTAACATTACTCATCAATTCCAAAACCCTAACCCTAGGATATGAAATGCCAAAAGTTACGTGGGCCCCGATGGGTAAGTTGGTACCTCAACTTTCCGGGGTCGCAACTTTTGCATACGGAATCCGTTTTAGGTGTGTGATATCTAGTTGGAAAGGTATTATCAAGAACTACACATTATACCATAAAACTTGACTTTGTTTACAGTTTGACTGTGGCAAGCGAAAAAAACACTTATTAGGGCCCCAAAACAGCCCTAGAAGTACAAAAAGATGTGATGACATGAAAATTTCCAAAATAAGTGAGTTGGATTAGGTGGGTGGCCACCAGTCTCCACCTGGAAGATATGTAGGGATTCATATATCCCCATAAGTGTAGAACCCACAATTACAAAGAAGTACAGAAGAACGTGTTAAACTAAAAAATGTCAAGAGGATTCAACTGGAATAGGTGGGTGGCCACCAATATCCACCTAGATCAATCCCTCCCCCCCCCTGGAAGAAATGGTCTCCATTTCCTTGAGTTCCCCCATTAGGTGAGGAAACATCTATTGAATTTGGCCCCGAGTGAGCCACTTTCCTTGGCGTAGGAGTTTCCTTTCCTTGAAAACCCTATAAAGATGGATCCTCTGCTGACGAGTGTCATTGACATGTGTGTCTACTATCTGATCAGTGGATGTTTTTTCCATGTAGTTAGGGTCGAGATTTGTTGGTGTTAGTTGTTCTGCAATCTATGAGGTGTCCAATAATGGTGGAAATTATGGTCGAAGGAGGTCCACATTGAACATGGGGTGAAATCCAAGGAACGGTGGAGTGTTGAGCTCAAAAGCATTTGCTACCCACAACCTTGGTGATAATGTAAGGCCCATAGCGAAGTGGGAAAAGATTCCAATGGGGCCTTGTAAGGCACTCTTTCTACAAATGTAAATGAACCTTGTCTCCCACCTGAAACTAGTGCGGTACCCTATGTTGATCATGGTGCTTCGTTTACTTAGCATTGATTTTATGAAAAATCTCATGGACCTGTTGGCAAATGTGTTGAATCCACTCAATGAATCTAGTAGATTTTTCGGCCTCAGACTAAGCATGGAAGATTCTACCTATGTGGTTTCAAAAGGTAGTGAAACATCAATGGGACCCAAGGGTTGGAATCCCAACCCCACCTGAAATGGGATATGGACAGTGGAGCTATGGATAGCCCCGTTGTAGTTGTGTTGAACATAGGGAAGACTCTCATCCCATGTATGCAGATGCTTAGATTTATACATGCACGAGACATCCACAATCATCCGATTGACGACCTCTATTTGGCCATCGATTTGAGTGTGGAAGGCAGTGGATTTAGTGAGCTTGGTGTCCAATAGTGACCAGAGAATCAACCAAAATGTGTTGAGGAACTTGTTTTTGTTATCGAAGATGATGGTCTGTGGTATCCCAAAATGGACCCACACTCATTCGAAGAAGAGCTTGGAAGTATTTTTTGTCGTGATGCTCTTCTTGCACGCTATGAGAATGGCCATCTTAGAAAACCAATCAAATACCACAAATACACAATAATTGCCTTGCATTGTGGATGAAAGAGCATACAATTAATCCATTGATATGGATTCCCAAGGCCTCTCGGGAGTAGGAAGAGGTGTGTATAGGCCTTGCTTCTTGATGGCTAGCTTAGAAATGGAGCAGGAAGTGCAAGGATCTGATATACTTGCTGACGTCTTGTCGATGTTTTGGCCAATAAAAATGTTTCTATAGAACGACCACGATTTTCTCCACACCAAAATGTCCTGCCATTCGACTATAGTGAGCCTCCAAAATTATCTTTGCATGCTCGCTTGCATGAACAAAGAGATGGCCTAAATGGCATAACCATCTTCCTTGAATGTGAAAATCGGTGATATTCACATTTGTACCCAAGAGCTGATAGGTAGTGGCAAATTCTGGATCTTGTTGATAAATTTGGGGCCACTCAGATGCCTCATGCCCATAAGAATGGAGCATGGTGGTGAGTGAATTCACATGAGGTCGACTGAAGCAGTCAACAACATGATTTGTTCTCCCTGTCTTATACTTGATGTTGAGATGGAACTGCTACAGATAGGTGGACCACTTCTGATGGTAGTTGTTTTACAAATTCCCCCATGTCTATATGAACTGCAGAAGATTTTGATCAGTCTGGATGATTGTCTCCTTTCCCAGAATGTAATGTTTCCATTGACGATAGATTTGTATAATGGAATACATTTCCTTTTCATATGTGGAGTATTTCTGGATAATATTTGAGAGTTTCTCACTATGGTATTCTACCAAATGATCATGCTAAGTGAGAACTATGACTACAACATAGTTGGATGCATCAGTCTCAATCTTGAATGGTTTTTGTAGATCAGGTAATGAGAGTATTGGAGTTGAGCACAAGTGATGCTTGATATCATCAAATGCAAATTGTTTTTCCTTCCCCATGCAAACTTTTCCCCACCACCTCCCTTGGTTACTTGGTCAAGGACCCATGCAATATGGGAGAATCCCAACATGAACCATCGATAGAAGTTGGAAAGTGATCCCAAGAAGCTCTGAAGATCAGTTAGTGTGGTGGGTGTTGGCCAATGAAAGATGATTTGGATCTTAGCTGGATCAAAATGTACCCCATTCTCATCAACAACGTATCCCAAGTATTGGACCATGTTCATTCCAAAGGATAAATTTTTGAGGTTGGCATATAGCTTGTGTTGTCGCAAAGTGCTCAAAACTCGTTGACTATGCTGCATGTGCTCCTCCCAAGCTCTATTGAAGATGATGATATCATCCAAACAGAACACCACAATAGAGTTGGTGAAAGGTATCAATACATCATCCATCAACCTCATGAAAGTGGCTAGTGCATTTGTTAATCCAAAGGGAATAACCAACAATTCGAAGAGACCTTTTTTAGATTTGAAAGTTATCTTCCATACATCAAGTGGTTCAATGGGAACCTGGTGGTAGCCAAACTTTAAGTCAATCTTGTTGAATAAATTTTCCCCCTTGATTTTGTCAAGAAGGTCATCAATTCTTGTAATTGGGTACCGATTCCTGACTTTGATTTTGTTTAATGCTCTGTAATCAATGCAGAGCTACCAGGTCTCGTATTTATTCTGTACGAGTACAATCGAGCTTCCACAAGGGGAGGATATGGGTCTAATGTGCCTCTTTTGAATCATCTCTTGGATCTGACGCTTGATTTTATTATTTTCCATCAATGAGCGATGATAGACTGGTCCATTAGGCAAAGGTGCACCGAGGGTTAGATCAATTGGATGCTTGACTTAGCAATGCGTCGGTACCTCGATGGGTGAGGAGAAGATGTCTCTATACTCTCCCACGATCTTGTCCACTTGATTCTACTGCAAAGAGAGGATCTTTGTATATTCCATGGATGTGCTAATGACCTTCTGCTTACATTGAGTATGGATCACAAAGAAGATGAACTTCCTGGTCTGTGAAATTACCTTATTGCATTTCTTAACAGAGATTAAATAAATAGTGGTAGGCGACGCTACCTATGGTATCCTGTACAATATTCTAACCAAAGTAATAATAGCATTGTGACGTCTAGACTCATACACATCATGTCGCTTCCAAAAATATGGTTGTCCTAAAAGAACATCACAAAATTCAATGGGAGAATTATCACATAATACCTTGTCTTTGAAAGGCTTGATGTCGTGGGGTAGATGACACTGTTGTATGATGCGAAGATATCTTCCTTGGTGAACCTAGCTTATTGTGTAGGGATATGGGTACAATGTCATCGGTAGGTCTAGCCGCTTGATGACCTTTATTGAGATCAAGTTCTTCTGACTACCGCTATCGACAATGAAATGAAGAGGAGTCCCCTTTACCCACATATGTGAGTGAAAAGGGCGTTCCCCTTCCTATGGTTCTTCTAGTTCTCTTGTATGGTCGTTGGTGGTAGAGACAGTGGCACTGGGTTCAACATCTATAACCCACTTCCCTCCTTCTGGATTTGATTTAGAGTCAGAATCTCATCTGACTTAGAAGATTTTATCTCAACCACTATTGAATGCTTGGAGTGGCATTCTTCGATGTTTTTCCAAGGGATTTTATGGTATTCACACCATTTTCTCATGTCCTTCCTCGAATTCTCATTACCCTTCTTATGTTGCAGCTTGGACTGGTTGTCCTGAGAGTGACCATATTTTCTCTGTCCCTTGTTTTGTGGGTTGAGGCCACCTTTTCCCTAATTCATCTGTGAGGATTTTGTAGATCCAAACTCTCGCCTCTTCTACTTAAATTTCATCTTGATCTTGACAACATATCTATAAGCCGCACCCAATGATGCGATGTCCAAAAACTCCATTTCTGTTTGAATGTATCTATGCAGAAAACCGCGGTATTTGAGCACCATATGTCACTCAGAGTCTCTGATACCCAATTTGGTGCACATGGTATGGAAAATATTGGTGAAATCTGGTACTTTCTGGTCCCTTTCTTGACCTAGGGTGGTCCATCTTGTGTAATGGTCCTCGTAGCTTCCAACATGGTAGTATTGTTCTTTAATGGCATCCCTAGAAGAATCCCATGTGGGGGCGACCACAAATATTGCAAATTCCTCTATGGACCTTTGCTCAGAGTAATATCCCACCAATCCTTAACATGGGGGATGAACTTGAGGAGTTAAAAAATAATCTTTTCCCTATTGAAAAAATTGTGGACCGAAAAATACCCTTTGCGCAGATTCAACCATTTATCTACAACATCCGCATCCATCAGTGCTTCAAATAATGGAATATAAAAATTTACCTGTACCTTGAAGGGGGTTGCATGGTCGCTTGATGAAGATGCATCTCCTGTGGGAATCCACCGAAGGATCTATGCAAAGTTGTCCATCATTTCATTCCTTTTTCACGCAAGGGCTTCCTCGAGAAACATTTTAAAAGTATCTCCTGCTCCATCATCTTTATTGTCATCCCCCATGGGTTGTTTTCGGCTTGGCATGATCGATATTGCAAAGGATCAAATGGTTCGAGTCCCAACTTCTTGTACCTAGATCTTGTCGTGTACATGCGTGAAGAATAATAAATGAAGAGAAGATCGCTTTGATACCACTCATATGGATTTATGAGTGGAATATAATGAATAAGAGACTGAATACAATAACACAAAGATACATAGAACAACAACATATATCCAGTGAACAATAAATTATATTCAATAAATAAAATAGGTTGAAACTATAAAACTGTAGAACTTAAAACAATTTGCTCGAATGGTGGTAGTTATCTCTAAGAAGAGATGTGGGTGCTACGCGCATCCTTCTGAGCACAATCATTACAATGAGGCTCCAAAGGGCCTTTTAAAATTACTCATGAATTCCAAAACCCTAGACATCGAAAAACCTAACCCTAGGAGGTGAAACACAAAAAGTTATGTGGGCCCCGATGGGTAAGTTGGTACCTCAACTTCTCGTGGTCGTAACTTTTTCATACGACCTTCGTTTTGGCTGCGTGATATCCCTTGGAAATTTTTTCTCGAGAACTACACATTATGTTGTCAAACTTAACTCCATTTATAGTTTGATTGAGGAAAGCCAAAAAAACACTTTTTAGGGCCCCAAAACAGCCCTGGAAGTACAAAAATATGTGTTCACATGAAAACTTCCAAAATAAGTCATTGGGATTAGGTGGGTGGCCACCGGTCTCCACCTAAAATATGTGCAGGGATTCAGACAACTCCGGAAGTGTAGAGCCCACAATTACAAAGAATTATAGAAGAACGTGTTGAACTAAAAATTGTTAAGATGAGCCAGTTGGAATAGGTGGGTGGCCACCAATATCCACCTGGATCACTATCCTTCATTGTACCACATTGGCTCCAAGTTGTTCGCCGAGAATGGCTACAAGATCCTAAAATTTTCCATGTGATCCAACAATTACAAGCCAGTTCTCCAGTTTCCCCAAGGTAGTCTTGGCACAATGATGAGCTTTGCTACAAAGGTCGTTTGTATTTAAGTAAGCAGTCACAACTTAAATCCACGATGATTTTTGAGCTTCATGCTACACCCATAGCTGGGCACTCAGGGCTTACCAAAACCTATGACCGAGTCAAATGTTATTTTTTTTGGGATGGTATGAGAAAGGACATTCACATTTTTTTGGCAGAATGTGATGGTTTTCAATGTATGATGGGAGAAAAAATCAAAGCTACTGGCACACTCCAACCACTTCCGATTCCACCCACTATTTGGAGGGACATCTCTATGGATATTATTATGGGATTACCTAAATCAAGCAATAAGTCAGTCATCATGGTGGTAGTTGATCGTATTTCCAAGTATGTTCATTTATATTCTTTTCAACATCCATTTAGTGCATCCAATGTGGCTCACCTTTTCATGGATCGTGTCTTCAAGCTTCATGGAATTCCTTATTCTATTGTTTTTTATAGTTTGTTGTTTCGTTGTTGTCTCTGCAATATTTTTTTATTATGTTGTTATCTCGATGTTATGTTTTTCATTATTTCTATTCTTTGCTAATATAATAGACCTGGTACCTTACAAGTGGTATGTGAGCACTTTCCTCGGCAGAAAATTGTGGGTTAATTTTTTTCCAGGGTAGAGACATATTCCAACATCTTAAAGCTACATAGATATGTCATTACGTGCATAAACCCATGGTCGAGGAGTAATACACGCAAGAAATACAAGTGGTACTCAAGTGCACATCTGTTTTCCACCCTTGTAACCCTTGTTGGTACCCCTTCGAGTGATAGCGCATCAGACAACACCTGTATATGGATCGGCCTAGATCTCATCAAGCCCTATGTAGATAAACCGATTAGCAACCTGACTGTTATAGTTCCATCGAGAAAAGCACTCGGGAAGATACTGTCTAGTACCTAGGTAGTCGGGTAGTATGGCTAACGGAATGGTCTAGCCTCCTTTGTTGGTGCCCTGAGATATTGGGTCGAGTACTATTGTTGGACTCAAAATGTATATCAGAGAGCTATAGCACAAGGCAAACCCTTGTTTGTAGAAACCTTGAATACCCAACTCCTTGGGACAGAAACAAAAATAGAACATACAAGATATATTTCCACACAACTTTGCCTTCTGCATTTTGGTTGCAAAATTACTACACATTTCTTCCTATTAAGCATTTGGTCATTTTGTCACTGCAATATTATTCAGGCTAGAGTATAAATCTGCAGGGGTAAAAAAAAAGTATAGTGGTCGCTCCAACACACTTATTTGGGACATATCCCATTGGATTCCCCTTTTCTCCCTTATCGTAGTCATACCTTTAATTTTTAATTCTTTTTTTTTCATTGGACCCGACCCTTTCTTAGCTTCCCTATTTTTCTTCCTATTCCATTATATTTCCCTTATCTCTATGATCGTCATGGTACCTATCACTTATAAGTCCTTTTTTGTGGTCCCACCCACCCATTTTTCCTTACCCACACTCCCCCTCTCCAAATAGTCGCCACTCGCAACCAAGACCGGGAAGCTTCCATCAATCAAGCCTAGGACTCCATCCAACATGTGACATATGAGATTGACTCTACTAATTATTTCCTTGCACAATTAGAGACCCAATTCTAGCACAAATTTGATGCCATGAAAGCCAAATTTATGAACCAATTTAACACCCTCCAGTCTATTGTCAACCATTTGTTGAACCGCACTCTGGGTCCTTCCTCCTTGGACCAACCAGATGTTGTTGATTCCTCTCATTCTCTTCATTTTCAATCCAACTCCTTTCATCGTGACCCCCATCTTCCCCGCTTTGAGGTTAATAAATTTGATGGATCTGATCCTACGTGTTGGGTCACTCAAATGGAGCATTATTTTTCTCTGCATGGTATTACTGATGAGTTGGCCAAACTTCTCTATGTTGTCCTCTATCTATATCCTGAGCGATGGAAATGGTGGCAATGGCATAAAAATTCATGTTAGGGGTATATTTCCTGGATCCAGTTTTTTGCAGAGCTCTATGACAGCTTTGACACTGATACCCACTGTCTTGGTCATTTGACCAAGTTGAAACAGTCAGGCACAGTGGAAGACTTTATAACTACTTTTAAGAATTTGTCCTTTCTAACCGAGGGCATGTCAGATGCGTTCTTCCATGAATTTTTTATTAGTGGCCTAAAGGATGAAATATGATCCCAGGTTCTCATGGCCTACCCCCAGACTTGGTTGGAAGCTACTAAACATGCTAAAGAGGCCCAACAAGTTTTATTTTCCTAGAACAAAAAACCCTCTTTTGTTCCTCTCCCTCGACCCACTAATCCTAACCCCCTTGTCACTCCCCTAAAGGTCTAGAAATTAACTAGGGTTGAAACAGTTGAATGCCACATGAAGGGTCTTTTCTATAATTGTGATGAAAAATATTTTCCAGGGCACAAGTGTAAGGAAAAAAAACTTTTTATGGCCATTTCTGAAGATGTTCTGGAAGAAGATGTGGAAATTCCCCTTGCTGAAGATCCCTCCCTTCTCGATGCTACCCAAGACGTCGTTGACCCACATGAAGTTGATCCACTCATTTCCTTGCATTCCCTCATTGGCTTCTCTGCTCCACAAACCCTCAAGTTCATTGAATATATTAAGCATAGGAAGGTCATCATCCTTGTTGACAATGGTAGCACCCACAATTTTATTCATTCTCGCATTTCCCAAGAAACCAATTGCTATATTCGTGTTGTCAATAATTTTCAAATCATGATAGCCAATGGTGGGTCCATGAAATTTGATGGGCGTTGTGAAAATGTAAGTCTTCAAATTGGACATTACCACCTGAAATCTCATATGTTTTCCATTGAAATGGGTGATTGTGACATTGTGCTAGGTGTTGAATGGTTACACACTTTGGTTCCCATTCTTATGGATTTTAAGGTATTAACCATACAATTCCAATAGGAGGGAATAAGGTATCACTTCCAAGGTCTCACTGTTGGTTCTCCTGAGATCATCAGTTCCCATCACATGGAAAATCTCCTCATGAAAGGCCACTTTGGTATTATTTCTCAACTCCATTCTATTCAAGTGGTTGAGAGACCATCTATGCATACTGACCTCCCATATATTCTCTCCAAATATCAAGTTATTTTTCCACTCCTCATGGACTTTCGCCTTCTCGTGGTTTTCATTATCATTCCATACCACTTGTTCCTGACAATATTCCTCCCAATGTTTTCCCTTATCATCATTCCTTTGCTCAAAAGAATGAAATTGAGAAAATAGTGCAGGAATTGCTCCAAGAGGGTGTTATCCGCCCCAGTACCAATCCTTATTCTTCTCTTGTGGTCATGGTACTTAAGAAAGAAGGTACTTGGAACATATTTCATGACTTTCGTGCCCTCAATAAACTCACCATCAAGGAAAATTTTCCCATTCCTGTCATTGATGATCTCTTGGATGAGTTGAGTGGTGCTCAGTACTTTACCAAACTTGATTTGCATTGTGGCTACCAATATATACGTATGGAAGAAGCTAACATCCTCAAGAATTCCTTTCGAACTCATGAGGTTCACTATGAGTTCTTAGTCATTCCCTTTGACCTATGTAATGTCCCTTCCACCTTCCAAATCCTCATGAATCATGTCTTTCATTCTTTCTCCATCATTTTGTCTTAGTTTTCTTTGATGATATTCTCATTTATAGTAAAAATTTGGAATCCCATCTTTCCCATGTGGATCAAGTTCTCCATATACTCTCTCAACATAAAAAATTTCTCAAAAACTCTAAAGGTGACTTTGGTGCCTCAGAAGTCGATTACTTGGGTCATCTTGTTAGCAAGGCTGGTGTCCGGGTGGATCCTAAGAATATTAAAGAAATGTAGGATTGGCCTCACCTCAAGACTATCAAAATCTTGCATGGTTTTATGGGTTTAAAGGGATATTATCACAAGTTTTTTCAAAATTATGGAAATATTGCGATGCCTCTCACTTTTCTCCTTAAAAATAATTCTTTCACTTGGACTCCCACAAGTGATCACGCCTTTCAAGCCTTGAAGGAGGCTATGTGTACTACTATGTTCTTGGCCCTTCCTGATTTCACAAAGACATTTGTCCTGAAATGTGATCCCTCCGGGAGAGAAATTGGAGCATTCCTTATGCAAGAGGGAAGGCCTTTGGCCTTTACCAAAAAACAATTGTTAGAACACCATTTGGGCCAATCAATCTATGAAAAGGAAATGTTGACTATTCTACATGCAATGGATCTCTAGTGCCCTTATCTCTTGGAGAAATGCTTCCAAATTAAGACAGATCATCAAAGCCTCAAGAACATTTTGAAGAAACGACCTTCCTCTCTAGAGAAACAAAAATGGTTAACTAATCTATTTGGATATGATTATGAGATCATTTACAAGAAAGGAAAAGAAAATGTGATTGTTAACACTCTTTCTCGAAAATATGAAGATGAAGGGTCCCTTTTTTCCCTATCTGATCCAGATTTATGAGTGGAACAAAATGAATAACAGACTGAATACAATAACACAGAGATACAAAGAAAAACAAAAGATATACACTGAAGATTAACTTCTATTGAATAAATAAAATAGTTTGAAACTTTAAAACTGCATAACTGAAAACAACTTGCTCAAATGTTGGTAGCTATATCTGAGAAGAGATGTGGCTGCTATGCGCATCCATCTGAGAAGAATCATTACAATGAGGCTCTAAAGGCCCTTTTAACATTACTCATCAATTCCAAAACCCTAACCCTAGGATATGAAATGCCAAAAGTTATGTGGGCCCTGATGGGTAAGTTGGTACCTTAACTTTTCAGGGTCGCAACTTTTGCATACGGAATCCGTTTTAGGCATGTGATATCCAGTTGGAAAGGTATTATCGAGAACTACACATTATACCATAAAACTTGACTTTGTCTATAGTTTGACTGTGGCAAGCAAAAAAAACACTTATTAGGGTCCCAAAACGGCCCTGGAAGTACAAAAAGATGTGATGACATGAAAAATTCCAAAACAAGCAAGTTGGATTAGGTGGTTGGCCACCAGTCTTCACCTAGAAGATGTGTAGGGATTCATATAGCCCCATAAGTGTAGAACCCACAATTACAAATAAGTACAGAAGAACGTGTTAAACTAAAAAATGTCAAGAGGATTCAACTGAAATAGGTGGGTGGCCACCAATATCCACCTAGATCAATCCCCCCCAGGAAGAAATGGTCTCCATTTCCTTGAGTTCCCCATTAGGTGAGGAAACATTTATTGAATTTGGCCTCGAGTGAGCCACTTTCCTTTGTGTAGGAGTTGTATTTCCTTTAAAACCCTATAAAGATGGATCCTCTGCTGACGAGTGTCATTGACCTGTGTGTCTACTATCTGATCAATGGATGTTTGTTCCATGTAGTTAGGGTTGAGATTTGTTGGTGTTAGTTGTTCTGCAATCTATGAGGTGTCCAATAATGGTGGAAAATATGGTCGAAGGAGGTCCACATTGAACATGGGGTGAAATCCAAGTTATGATGGAGTGTTGAGCTCAAAAGCGTTTGCTACCCACAACCTTGGTGATAATGTAAGGCCCATAGCGAAGTGGGAAAATCTTCCAATGGGGCCCTGTAAGGCACTCTTTTTGAAAATGTAAACGAACCTTGTCTTCCACCTGAAACTAGTACGGTACCCTATGTTGATCATGGTGCTTCGTTTAGTTAGCATTGACTTTATGAAAAATCTCATGGACCCGTTGGAAAATGTGTTGAATCCACTCAATGAATCTAGTAGATTTTTTGGCCTCAGACTAAGCATGGAAGATTCTACTTGTGTGGTTGCAAAAGGTAGTGAAACATCAATGGGACCCAAGGGTTGGAATCCCAACCCCACCTAAAATGGGATATGGATGGTGGAGCTATGGAGAGCCTCGTTGTAGTTGTGTTGAACATAGGGAAGACTCTCATCCCATGTATGTAGATTCTTAGATTTATACATGCGTGAGACATCCACAATCATTTGGTTGACGACCTCTGTTTGGCCATCGGTTTGAGTGTGGAAGGCAGTGGATTTAGTGAGCTTGGTGTCCAACAGTGACCAGAGAATCAACCAAAATGTGTTGAGGAACTTGTTGTTGCGATCGAAGATGATGGTCTGTGGTATCCCAAAATGGACCCACACTCATTTGAAGAAGAGATTGGAAGTATTTTTTGTTGCGATGCTCTTCTTGCATGCTATGAGAATGGCCATCTTAGAAAACCAATCAAATACCACAAATACAAAATAATTTCCTTGCTTGGTGGATGAAAGGACATACAATTAATCCATCTATATGGATTCCTAAGGCCTCTCGGGAGTAGGAAGAGGGATGTATAGGCCTTGCTTCTTGATGGCTAGATTGGAAATGGAATAGGCAGTGCAAGAATCTAATATACTTGATGACATCTTGTCAATGTTTTGGTCAATAAAAGTGTTTCTGTAGAACGACCACAGTTTTCTCCACACCAAAATGTCCTGTCATTCGAATATAGTGAGGCTCCAAAATTATCTTTGCACGCTCACTTACATGAACAAAGAGATGGACCAAATGGCATAACAGTCTGCCTTGAATGTAAAAATCGGTGATATTCACGTTTGTACCCAAGAGCTGATAGGTAGTGGTGAAGTCTGGATCTTGCTGATATAGTTGGGGCCACTCAGATGCCTGATGCCCATAGGAATGGAGCATGGTGGTGAGTGCATTCACGTGAGGTCGACTGAAGTAGTCAACAACATGATTTGTGCTCCCTGTCTTATACTTGATGTTGAGATGGAACTGCTATAGGTACATGGACCACTTATGATGGTAGTTGTTCTGCAAATTCCCCGATGTCTATATGAGCTGCAGAAGATTTTGATCAGTGTGGATGATTGTCTCCTTTCCTAGAATGTAATGTTTCCATTGACGACAGGGTTGTACAATGGAATACATTTCCTTTTCATATGTGGAGTATTTTCGGATAGTATCTGAGAGTGTGTCACTATGGTATTCTACCAGATGACCATGCTAAGTGAGAACTATGACTACAACATAGTTGGATGCATCAGTCTCAATATTGAATGGTTTTTGTAGATCATGTGATGCTTCATATCATCAAATGCTCATTGTTTTTCCTTCCCCATGAAAAAATTTCCCCACCACCTCCCCTGGTTACTTGGTCGAGGACCCATGCAATATGGGAGAATCCCAACATGAACCGTCGATAGAAGTTGGAAAGTGATCCTAAGAAGCTCTGAAGATCAGTTAGTGTGGTGGGTGTTGGCCAATGACGGATGAATTGGATCTTAGTTGGATCAAAATGTACCCCATTCTCATCAACAATGTATCCCAAGTATTGGACCATGTTCATTCCAAAGGAGAAATTTTTGAGGTTGGCATATAGCTTGTGCTACCACAAAGTGCTCAAAATCCGTTGACTATGCTGCATGTGCTCCTCCCAAGATCTTTTGAAGATGAGGATATCATCCAAACATAACACCACAATAGATTTGGTGAAAGGTATCAATACATCATCCATCAACCTCATGAAAGTGGCTAGTGCATTTGTTAATCCAAAGGGAATGACCAACAATTCGAAGAGACCTTTTTTATATTTGAAAGTTCTCTTCCATACATCAGTTGGTTCAATGGGAACCTGGTGGTAGCCAAACTTTAAGTCAATCTTGTTGAAGAAATTTCCCCCCTTGATTTTGTTAAGAAGGTCATCAATTCTTGTAATTGGGTACCGATTCCTGACTTTGATTTTGTTTAATTCTCTGTAATCAATGCAGAGATGCTAGGTCCCATATTTCTTCTGCACGAGTACAATTGGGCTTCCACAAGGGGAGGATATGGGTCTGATGTGCCTCTTTTGAAGCATCTCTTGGATCTGACACTTGATTTCATTATTTTCCATCAATGAGCGACGATATACTGGTCCATTAGGCAGAGGTGCACTGAGGGTTAGATCAATTGGATGCTTGACTTAGTAGTGTGTCGGTACCCCGGTGGGTGAGGAGAAGATGTATCTGTACTCTCCCATGATCCTATCCACTTGATTCTACTGCAAAGATAGGATATTTGTATATTCCATGGATGTGCCAATGACCTTCTGCTTACATTGAGTATGGATCACAAAGAAGATGAACTTCCCGGTCTATGAAATTACCATACTGCATTTATTAACAGAGATTAAATAAATAGTGGTAGGCGACACTACCTATGGTATCCTATACAATATTCTACCCAAAGTAATAATAGCACTGTGACGTCTAGACTCATACACATCATGTCACTTCCAAAAATATGGTTTTCCTAAAAGAACATCACAAACTTCAATGGGAGAATTATCACATAATACCTTGTCTTTGAAAGACTTGATGTCATGGGGTAGATGACACTGCTGGATGATGTGAATATATCTTCCTTGGTAAACCTAGCTTATGGTGTAGGGATATGGGTGCGATGTCATCGACAAGTCTAGCCGCTTGATGACCTTTGTTGATATCAAGTTCTTCTGACTACCGTTATCGATAATGAAATGAAGAGGAGTCCCCTTTACCCACATATGTGAGTGAAAAAGGCATTCTCCTTCCTCTGGTTCTTATGTTTCTCTTGTATGGTCGTTGGTGGTAGTGACAGTGGAACTGGGTTCAACATCTATAATCCACTTCCCTCCTTCTAGATTTGATTCAGAGTCAGAATCTTCCTCTGACTCAAAAGATTTTATCTCAACCACTAGTGAACGCTTGGAGTGCCATTCTTCGATGTTGTGCCAAGGGATTTTATGGTATTCACACCATTTTCTCATGTCCTTCTTTGAATTCTCATTACCCTTCTTATGTTGCGGCTTGGACTAGTTGTCCTGAGAGTGACCATATTTTCTCTATCCCTTGTTTTGTGGGTTGGTACCACCTTTTCCCTAATTCTTTTGTGAGGAGTTTGTAGATCCAAACTCTTTCCTCTTCTACTTAAATTTCATCTTGATCTTGAAAACATATCTATAAGCCACACCCAATGATGTGATATCCAAAAAATCCATTTTTGTTTGAATGTATCTATGCAGAAAACTGCGGTATTTGAGCACCAGATGTCACTCAGAGTCTTTGATACCCAATTTGGTGCACATGGTATGGAAAATATTGGTGAAATCTGGTACTTTCTAGTCCCTTTCTTGAACTAGGGTGGTCCATCTTGTGTACTGGTCCTCGTAGCTTCCAACATGGTAGTACTGTTCTTTAATGGCATCCCTGCAAGAATCCCATGTGGGGGCGACCACAAATATTGCAAATTCTTCTATGGACCTTTTCTCAGAGTAAGTATCCGACCAATCCTTAACATGGGGGACGAACTTGAGGAGTGAAAAAATAATATTTTCCCTATCGAAAAAATTATGGACCAAAAAATACCCTTCACGCAGATTCAACCATTTATCTACAACATCCACATCCATCAGTCCTTCAAATAATGGAATATAAAAATTTACCTGTACCTTGAAGGGGGTTGCATGGTCACTTGATGAAGATGCATCTACTGTGGGAATCCGTCGAAGGATCTATGCAACGTTGTCCATCATTTCATTCCTTTGTCACGCAAAGGCTTCCTCAACAAACATTTTAAAAGGATCTCCTGCTCCATCATCTTTATTGTCATCCCCCATGGATTGTTTTCAGCTTGGCACGATCGATATTGCAAAGGATCAACTGGTTCGAGTCCCAACTTCTTGTACCCAGATCTTGTCGTGGACATGCATGAATAATAATAAATGAAGAGAAGATCGCTTTGATACCACTCATATGGATTTATGAGTGGAATAAAATGAATAAGAGACTAAATACAATAACACAGAGATACAGAGAACAACAACATATATCCAGTGAACAATAAATTCTATTCAATAAATAAAATAGGTTGAAACTATAAAACTGCATAACTTAAAACAACTTGCTCGAATGGTGGTAGTTATCTCTAAGAAGAGATGTGGCTGCTACACACATCCTTCTGAACACAATAATTACAACGAGGCTCCAAAGGGCCTTTTAAAATTACTCGTGAATTCCAAAACCCCAGACATCGAAAAACCTAACTCTAGAAGGTGAAACACAAAAAGTTATGTGGGCCCCGATGGGTAAGTTGGTACCTCAACTTCCCAGGGTCGTAACTTTTGCATACAACCTTAGTTTTAGGTGCATGATATCCCTTGGAAATTTTTTCTCGAGAACTACACATTATGTTGTCAAACTTGACTCCATTTATAGTTTGATTGTCGAAAGCCAAAAAAACACTTTTTAGGGCCCCAAAACGGCCCTGGAAGTACAAAAATATGTGTTCACATAAAAAATTCCAAAATAAGTCATTGGGATTAGGTGGGTGGCCATCGGTCTCCAACTAAAATATGTGTAGGGATTTAGACAACTCCAGAAGTGTAGAACCCACAATTACAAAGAATTATAGAAGAATGTGTTGAACTAAAAATTGTTAAGATGAGCCAGTTGGAATAGGTGGGTGGCCACCAATATCCAGCTGGATCACTATCTTTCATTGTAACAGATTGGCTCCAAGTTGTTCATTGGGAATGGCTACAAGATCCTAAAATTTTGCATCTGATCCAACAATTACAAACCAGTTCTCCAGTTTCCCCAGGGTACTCTTAGCACAATGATGAGCTTTGCTACAAAGGTCGTTTGTATTTAAGTAAGCAGTCACAACTTAAATCCACAATGATTTTTGAGCTTCATGCTACACTCATAGTTGGGCACTCAGGGTTTACCAAAATCTATGACTGTGTCAAACGTTCTTTTTTCTAGGATGGTATGAGAAAGGACATTCACACGTTTTTCGCAGAATGTATGGTTTTCAATGTAGCACGGGAGAAAAAATGAAAGCTACTGGCACACTCCAACCACTTCCGATTCCACCCACTATTTGGAGGGACATCTCTATGGATATTATTATGGTATTACCTAAATCAAGTAATAAGACATTCATCATGGTGGTAGTTGATCGTATTTCCAAGTATGTTCATTTATGTTCTTTTCAACATCCATTTAGTGCATCCACTGTGGCTTGCCTTTTCATGGATCATGTCTTCAAACTTCATGGAATTCCTCATTCTATTGTTTTTTATCGAGATCCCACTTTCACCGGTAATTTTTGGCAAGAACTGTTCAGGATACATGGCACCCAATTGCATCTCAGCACAAACTATCATCCCCAAACTGATGGTCAAATTGAAGTTGTCAACAAGTGTGTGGAGACTTATTTGAGGTGTTTTGTCTTTGAAAGGAAAAATCAATGGGATCAATGGTTATCATTAGCTGAATGGTGGTACAACACTTCTTACTATACAAGTACTTGCATGACTCCTTTTGAAGCAGTATATAGAAAAAAGCCACCTTATGTTCTCTCTTACATGCTAGGTGTCTCAAAGGTCCAGGAGGTTGACCAAACGTTTACAGTTCACAAATATATTCTCCGTACCCTCAAAGAGAATTTAGTCATGGATCAGAATCACATGAAGCAACAAGCCGGTCAAGGTCTCTCATAACATCAATTTGTTGAAGGAGATCATGTATTTCTTCAACTGCAACCTTATAAGAAAACTTCACTCAAGGCAGAACATTGTCAGAAACTGGTGCCAAAATTTTATGGTCCTTATACAGTTCTCAAGCATGTGGGACAGGTGGCCTATCAATTAGCTTTCCTAGTTATTCTAAGCTCCATCCTATTTTTCTTGTCTCCTACTTAAAGAAAGTGATTGAAACTAAGTGATAAAATCAAACTAGCCTTCTCGAGTTGGATGAACAAGGATCCATTTGGTTGCAGCCACAAACAGTTTTGGAACAATGTGAGCATCATCTTCGTCAATGCACCATCAATGAAGTGTTAGTCCATTGGAAAGATACAACTCCAACAGATGCCACCTGGGAGCCAACTAACATTCTGCAACAATTTCCTCATCTCAATCCTTGAGGACAAGGATGATTTTAAGGGGGAGGGCATGTTAAGGACCTAACCTACCTAACCCCTCAAGTGGGTAGAATAATATATTTCCATGTAATAAAGGTCAATATTAATAAGGCCTAAAATTAAGGAGGAGTAAGTAAAATGTAAGAAGACCTAATAGAAGCTTCCACTTCTAGAATGATCTTCCTCTAGATTGTCCTTTTGGATAGATAGATTTAGTATAAATAGGATTAGATGGTATGAGGAGTTTTGTCTTGAAGAATTATCATAATAGAGATCTACTTTGCTGGAGGTTTCCCTCTCAAAGAGGAAAGTGGACCTTGTTTCCTATCAATAAAGCTATAATTATGGTGTTGTGGTTCCATACAGTTTGTTGTTTTGCTGTTATCTCTACAATATTTTCATATTTTGTTGCTATCTCCATGTTATTTTCTGCATTATTTCTCTTCTCTGCTAATATAATATACTTGGTACCTTACATATTCAAAATGTAAAACTTAAAAAAGATACTAATGAATTTCCAAATTTGATATCTATGATACAATTTCATTACCTGCACAATGTGTATATTGACTTGTTGACAATTGCAACTATTTCAAGTTGTCTCTCTCACACTATCTTGATTCTCAAGTAAGCCATCAATTTTACACGAAATGAATTATGTATCATCCACGAGAGGGGATCTATTTATAGGTTATTTTTAGGGTTTTAGTGGTAGTTGTCTTAGGGTTTCTCAAGTATGCATACCATTTCATATCATTGGTATGCATACCATTTCATACCATTGGTATGCATACCATGGTATTGCAATGGTATGCATACCATTGGTATCCATACCATGCTATTGCAATGGTATGCATACCATTGTTATTGCAATGGTATGCATACCATGGTATTGCAATGGTATTCTCAAGTATGGAATACCATTGGTATGCATACCATTTCATACCATGGTATTGCAATGGTATGCATACCATTTATAGGTTATTTTTAGGATTTTAGTGGTAGTTTCCTTAGGGATTCTCAAGTATGGAATAGCATTGGTATACATACCATTTATAGGTTATTTTAAGGGTTTTGGTCGTCTTTAGGGTTTTAGTGGTGGTTGTGTTAGGGATACTCAAGTATGCATATCATTGGTATGCATACCATGGTATTTCAATGGAATGCACACCATGGAATTGCAATGGTATGCATACCATGGTATTGCAATGGTATGCATACCATGGTATCATAATGGTATGCATACCATTTATAGGTTATTTTTAGGGTTTTAGTTGTCTTAGGGTTTTAGTGGTAGTTGTTTTAGGGATTCTAAAATATTGCATACCATTGCAAACCACTGGTATGCATACCATTTATAGGTTATTTTTAAGGTTTTAGTTGTCTTAGGGTTTTAGTGGTAGTTGTCGTATGGATTCTCAAGTATGCATACCATTGCATACCATGGTATTGCAATGATATTCACATGGATGATTTTAGGGGCTAAATTTCGCTCATGGGCTAATTTTCCATGGTTTTTCCAAAAATGAGATTCGCTATTTTAAAAATGATTCACCCAAATTCTATAGGATAAAATTATTTTACCTTAAAAATCGCCAAAATTTTATAAAAACTATATAAAATCCTTAGAAATTTGAATATTTTTACAAAAATATCACCAAACATTCATAGTTGGCATATGAAGGATTAGTAAGATTCGCCAAGGCTTCTACATTTTAAAACAAAATTCCATCCTTAAAATCATCCCTAGATATTCATACCATTGGTATGCATAGCATGGTTTTGAAATGGTATGCATACCATTTATAGGTTATTTTTAGGGTTTTAGTGGTAGTTGTCTTAGGGATTCTCAAGTATGGCATACCATTGTTATGTATACCATTGCATACCATTGTATGCATACCATTTATAGGTTATTTTTAGGGTTTTAGTTGTCTTCTAGGGTTTTAGTGGTATTTGTCTTAGGGATTCTCAAGTATGCATACCGTGGTGTTGCAATGGTATGTATACCATTGGTATGCTTACCATTGCATACCATTGATATGCATACCATTTATAGGTTATTTTTATGGTTGTAGTTTTCTTAGGGTTTTAATGGTAGTTGTGTTAGGGATTCTCAAGTATGCATACCATTGCATACCATTGGTATGCATACCATGGTATTACAATGGTATTCATACCATGGTATCACAATGGTATGCATACCATTTATAGGTTATTTTTAGGGTTTTAGTAGTCTTAGGGTTTTAGTGGTAATTGTCTTATGGATTTTCAAGTATGCATACCATGGTATTGCAATGGTATGCATACCATGTTATTGCAATGGTATGAATACCATTTATAGGTTAATTTTATGGTTTTAGTTGTCTTAGGGTTTTAGTGGTAGTTTTCTTAGGTATTCTCATGTATGCATACCATTGGTATTGCAAAGGTATGCATACCATGGTATTGCAATGGTATGCATACCATGGTATCACAATGGTATGCATACCATGGTATTGCAATGGTATGCATGCCATTGGTATGCATACCATTGCATACTGTGGTATCATAATGGTAGGCTTAATATGGTATTGCAATGGTAGGCATACCAAGGTATTGCAATGGTATGTGTTATCACATAGATTGTCATGGGTCAATGAAAATATTTAGTTTGATTTTGATTCATAGTTTTACCTTAGGTTATAGGTTTAGGTCCCTTTCCCATAGCATTTTTCATTTTTTTTGGCATGAATAAACTATGAGTAATTTGATTTTGGTTTGAAGAGTCATTGAGTCACATCTTTCAAAATTGGTCATTATTACCCTGACATTTCACTTTCTCCATGTTGTACGTTGAACCCATCTTCTTGTCACCCAACTCGTTAAAATGTCATATCTAATGTTATTTGTACGCTGCCAACTCACAGGAGAGTTCACAACAACTTCAAAGTACATATTGCATTTATTATCATCATTTCTCTTAAAAGGTCATGTCATTGGAGATCTCATTGATTTCAGAGTTGAATTTTAAATCAATATTCAGGGATTGTTTTTATGAATGTATTAATCATTTTCTCCAAGTGTGCAAAGCATCCTCTAGCTTGGCATTGCAAACGGGTGTTATAGACAGGTGTTGTGCACTTCATTCCGAATTGGTTGCAAAGGATGAGTTGGCGGTTAGACCACTTGCAGGTGCTCCTGAGTAGATCTGAAGATATCATCCTCTAGCTCTAGGGTACCATGTACTTCATGAGCTTGTACACCTTATTTTAAGGCCTGGAATGGGGGTTAGTGGATTTTCCTTTTATGGCATTGTGAACTGGCTGGATGGTGTTGTGAACTGTTTCATAGACATGAATTAATATCCAGAACTTTCTTCCCATGCTCTACATATTATCTCTTGAAACCATCAGCATACCTAGGCCTGAATTACCCTATCTTATGATCCTTTGCCTCTGCATCACTCTTTTCATATAGCTTTTCCAAAAACCTATCTATGGCACTGTGAACTTTGTGCATTCATCGAGTGCTGCGAACTCTCTATTCCAACATCCTTTGCAAATCAACCTTTTACCAATGCACCATCTATTCACAGTCCTGTTATGAAGACAACCTCATTTTTAAACCATTTCAACCTTACTTAGAAGAATTTTCATTTTGAGAGGTCTTTGTGGTTTTTTCTTATTGATTCCAGTAGTCATTTCCTCTGCTTTCCTTCTTTCCACTGTGGGTAATTTTTCAGTACTGTGACAAAACCTGCCTAGCTAGCACATATGGATAATCAACAAAATAAGGTTCATAAAGGTGGAGACATTGTGAGGTCAGATCCCTATGATATGCATCTATTTGTTGAGGAACCCTTGATTAGGGAGGTCTTCCAAAGAGTGGGTTGTATTAATTTATGTCATAAAATGCAGAGGGGGCACCCAGAGGTGGCTAAATAATTTGCACTAAAATTTGATGGAACCAAGACCAAGGTTGGGATACTAGAATTTGAGGTATCTGAGAGGACCATATCAACAACCACTGAGATACCTAGTACTGGGGAGAGATGGTTCAAGGCCATGACTCTGAATGTTTCCTTTTCAATGGAATTCCTCAAACAAGAACACCAAGGAGATAATTTGTCAAAGGGTGTGCCCAGAAACCACATGTTAGAGGGTTTTGATAAAATGCTAAAGATAATTCAAATTACCTATGAAGGGAGCTTTAACATGATCTATCAATGTCACATAAAGCTATTGCTAAACTTCATAGGGAAAGATGCTTTGAATATTCCTTTCTACTTGTTCAGAAGTATTGGAAAAATGTCTAATAGGGTTCAAGATAAATCTAAGGTAGTTGATACAAGTGTTTTTCATTCAGGACTGATAAATAAGCCGGTGATGGAAGAATTAAGAAAGAGAAACATGGAATGGGAAGAATTCATTACTTCTTCCAACTTTCAGCTTAGCATTGCTCCTACACCACAATATAAAGTATATATATCTCTTCAATTTGACCAGACTATACAGTTGGAGATGAATAAGAAAATGAAGATCATAGGGTCTGCTAAGAAAGATGAAGAAAAAAAGGAACATGTAGAAGAAGGAGGATCTTCTCAGTCCCCACAAAGAGAGGTTTCACCTTTTCCAACTCCTAGTCCAATGGAGACTCCTTCATCTAGAGACGCAGGTATGAGAGGGAGAAAGTTATTGTTCTCTTCACCACCTGTTGTAGACAAGGTCAAGGCCAAGAGACCTGTTACTAGAGCATCAACAAAGCAGAAAAAAATTGTGGAGAAAGTATCAGTATGAGCCCCCGTCTAGAGAAAGGGAAAAAGTTTACCTATCAAAGAGCCGATTGAAATTGTAGACATAACTACTCCTCCTGAAAATCCTACCTTTAAGAGGCTAAATAGACAACATAAAGGGCCAAGGACTGAAATTGCCAAAATAAAAAGGGAGGAGATGGTTGAAAAGAATAAGTAAAGTGATCTTATGGATATGTATTGTGGAACTCTTGAAATGGCTAAGTTTAGAGAAAAAATATTTAGACCTCTCGACATTTAGCTTAGAAATTTGTATAGACAGAACATAGCCTGCCAGAGTCAGATCAGAGGGCTAAAGATGGAGATGCAACCTTTTAGAGAGGAACTGACCAAGAAGAATTTGGATATATTAGCTAAATCTCCCACCAGGAGGATCTCTAGAGTCAAAAAGTGAAGGAGATGGACACCTTGACTCATACCATTTTTTACATTTTTATATTTTAGTATTTTGCTAATTTGAAGGCAGTCATGTTTGATAAGTCAAGATTTAATTGAGGATGTATTAAGATATCTTATGTCTTATACCACTATCATATATTATTATAGCAGTTGTTGACACTTGGAACAATTTTGGAGTGTTTTTTATGCATTTTCAAACAAACAGAGCAACTACAAGAGAGTTCTTGATGCCTGGCGTTGCGAACTGGCTGATACAGGTTGGCGTTGCGAACTACACTGTGAACTCCTAATCTGAAGGTTTTGGAGGAACAAACGCTTGCCAAATGGTAATATAAGGTTATGACAGTTGTCATAAGTTCAGTTGAAGGCTAGAGGGACACCTTACCAAGGGATATGTGCCCAGATCACACATCATCAAGCACATTTAATATGATCAAGGAGGTTACAAGCATGGGCCTAGTTTTTAGCAGTTTGTTAATTTTTTTTGAACGAATGTAGTTATTCCACCTTTAAGTGTGGGAATCCTATGCAAGAAGGATGATTCGAATTGTAAATATGTCATTGACAGCCTAGGCTATACAAATAGAGATTGAAAGTAATTGAAGGGTTTGAAGGATTGTAATGAGACTCGTACCTTTTTGAATTTGTGATGTTACAGAGCCATCTCTGGATTTTGTGTATTAGACTTGAGACTTTTTGATTAATAGAAATCAGTTTCTTTCCCATTATCTTATCTCAATCTTACTTTGATTTTACTGTTATTTGAATGATTCATTTGATTTATTGTATCTGTATTGCAATGGAGTTTTTGTTGTGATGTTGTTGTGATTTTCTCAGAATTTATCTTTTGATTAAAGGAGTTCTTATGTCAAAAGACTTTCCTCAGATGTCTGCTAGTATTGCCTGATGTGAGTGGTAGACATTTTCGTTTTCTCATTAAGTCTTCTATCTATCTATTTTACTTTGTAAAATTCCGATCTAAGTTAGTCAAGATCTCATTTGCTGATACATCTTTTCTGGAACCTTCTGTGATTTTTGTTGTTCTGACTGAGTTTTGATCCATTTGACATCATCATAAAAACTTATCTTTAAACTTACCGATGGGTGTTGAGCTTACACTTTAGTAGTCAAAGTGTGACTTTCACTGCTAACAGTATGCATACCATGGTATCACAATGGTATGCATAATATTGCATTACAATGGTATGCATAATATTGCATTACAATGGTATGCATAATATTGCATTACAATGGTATGCATACAAATTGTATCCATGCCATGGAATATGCATACCATTGCATACCATGGTATTACAATGGTATGCATACCATTGGTAGTTTTCTTAGTGGTAAGATGGTATGCATTTTCATTGCCTTGTTTTGGTATGGTATGCATTTCCATTTCTTTGTATGGTATGCATTGGAAACGATATGGTATGGTATGGTATTGTATGGTATGAATTGGCAATGGAAATGGTATGCATTACCTTTCAATTGTATGGTATGCATTGGTAATGGTATGTTATGGTATGGTATTGTACGATATGCATTGGAAATGGTATGGTATGTTGTGCCTTGCCTTGGTATGGTATGCATTAGAAATGGTATGGTATGCATTGGCAATGGCATTGGTATGGTATGGTATGATATGCATTGGCATGGTCTGGTATGGTATGGCATGCATTGGCATTGGTATGGTATGGTATGGTATAGTATGCCTTGCCTTGGTATGGTATGCATTGGCATTGGTATGGTATGGTATGGTATGGTATGGTATGCCTTGACATGTCATGCCTTGCCTTGCCTTCACTTGCCATATCTTGTCTATCCATACCATGCCTTGCCATGTCATTCCATTCCATGTCTTTCCTTACATTCACTTTCCATGCCTTTCCTTTTCCATGCCATGCCTTTCCATACCATGTAATTCCTTTCCATGCCATGCCTTGCCATTCATTTCCTTGCATTCACTTGCCATGTCTTGTCTTTCCATACCCTGCCTTGCCATCCCATGCCTTTCCATGCCATTCCATGACATGTCAATCCATGCCTTTCCTTGCATTCACTTTCCATGCCTTGCCTTTTCCATACCATGCACCTCCTTTCCATGCCATGCCTTGCCTTGCCTTCACTTTCCATGTCTTGTCTTTCCATACCATGTCTTTCCATGCCTTGGCTTCACTTGACATTCCTTGCCTTCACTTTCCATGCCTTGCCTTGCATTCAATTTCCATGCCATCAAAGGATTCATACGTAAAAATAACAATCAAAGGATCAATTAAGCATGTAATTCTACAACTTGTTATCCCATATTACTTATATAAAAATACTTGCATGAGAATTCCAATGTTTTGGTCAATAAGACATAGTGTAATTTTTGAAGAGGAGGTCGATTTTAAAGAACCCTGTATCGAGAATTTATGGGTAGTTTATTCGTGTGGTCCTTGGCCAAATAGACTTGTGGGAGCTTACGTAACTCCATTATGTTTTTCGGTTTGGATTTTATGTCCCTAGACCAAATTGGCCACATGTACTTGAATGGCTTGAAGAGACGAGTTGCAATTCACGATAAAACTCAAACTAGGACTTGGATGGGAGAAATGTCAGTTGCATTGAATCTGGAGCACCGAGGTTCAACTAGGCAGGCCCCTCCACTGTCATGTTTTCCATTGAAAAACCGTATCTTGGAGTATATTCGATAGTAGGCTTTTGGTCAATGAGGCATAGTGCAATTTTTGAAGAGGAGGTCGATTTTCAAGAACAACCAGTCAAGCATTTGTGGGTAGTGTAGTCGCGTGGTCCTTGACAAAATAGACTTGTGGGAGCTTAAGAAACTATGTTATGTCGCTTAGTTTGGATTTTATGCCCCTAGACCAAATTGACCACATGTCCCTGAGTGACTTTAAGAGGTGAGTTGCAACTCGCGATAAAACTCAAAATGAGACTCAGATGGTTGAATTGCCAGTTGCATTGGATCTGGAGCACCGGGTTTTAACTAGGGGGGGGCTTTGCTGTTATTTTTTCCATCAAAAAAACCATATCTTGGAGTATCTCCGACACTAGGGTTTTGGTCAATGAGGCATAGTGCAATTTTTGAAGAGGAGGTCCATTTTCAAGAACATTGTGTTGGGCATTTGTGGGTATTGTAGTCGTGTTATCCTTGGCCAAATAGAATTACGGGATCTTACAAAACTCTGTTATGCCGCTCAGTTTGGATTTAATGCCCCCAGACCAAATTGTCCACATGTCCCTGAATGGCTTGAAGAGGCGAGTTGCAACTCGCGATAAAACTCAAACCGGGGCTCGGATGGGAGAATCGTCAGTTGCATTGGATCTTAAGCATCAGGTTTCAACTAGGGAAGCCCCTCCTATATCATTTTTTCCACCGCAAAATCGTATCTTGGAGTATCTCCGACACTAGGGTTTTTCATCAATGAGGCATAGTGCAATTTTTGAAGAGGAGGTTGATTTTCAATAACACTATGTCGGGAATTTGTGGGTAGTGTAGTCATGTGGTCCTTGGCCAAAGAGACTTTTGGGAGATTACGAAACTCTGTTATGCCACTCGGTTTGGATTTTATGCCACCAGACCAAATTGGCCACATGTCCCTGAATGGCTTGAAGAGGTGAGTTGCAACTCACAATAAAACTCAAACCAGGACTCTGATGGGCGAACTATTAGTTGCATTGGATATGGAGCACTGGGTTTCAACTAGGGTGACCCCTCCGTTGTCATTTTGTCCACCAAAAAACCGTATCTTGGAGTATATTTGGCACTAGGGTTTTGGTCAAAGAGGCATAGTGCAATTTTTGAAGAGGACATCGATATTCAATAACATTGTCTCGGGAATTTGTGGGTAGTGTTGGGACATGGTCCTTGACCAAATAGACTTGTGGGAGATTACAAAACTATGTTATGCTGCTCAGTTTGGATTTTATGCCCACAAACCAAATTGGCTACATCTCCATGAATGACTTGAAGAGGCGAGTTGCAAATTGTGTTAAAACTCAAACCGAGACTCGGATGGGTGAAACGTCAGTTTCAATGGATTAAAAGCACTCAATTTCAACTAGGGGGGGGCCTTCTATTGTTATTTTGTCCACTGGAAAACCGTATCTTGGAGTATCTCTGACACTAGGGTTTTGGTGAATGAGGCATAGTGCAATTTTTGAAAAGGAGGTCAATTTTCAAGAACATTGTGTCGGAAATTTGTGGGTAGTGTAGTCACGTGGTCCTTGGCCAAACAAAATGTACAAAAACTATAAAATTATAGAGTGAATGACTTGTTAGAATTGTGTTATCTTATCTTTGAGAAGAGATGTGATGGCTACTCTCATTCGCAAGAAGATGATGAAGTTTACAATGAGTCTCTATAGGCCTTTTCAACATAAAGAAAATCCAAAACCCTAGCCCCAAAAGATGAAACGCCAAAAGTCATGTGTGTCCGGATGGGGTAAGTCGGTACGTCAACTTCCGAAGGACGTAACATTTGCATACGATCTTTGTTTGGAGCGCTTTATAGCTTGTTTGAAAGGTTTATCCAAGGACTACACATTTTTTCATCACACTCTGGTTAAATCCTAAATTGTGACTATGGAAGGCCCATAAAACATTGTTTAGGGCCTCAAAACAACCCTGAAAGTTTGGGACCCAAAAAGTTGTAGAAAAACTGCCAAGGTGGAAACCCACGTTTTGATCTAGTGGAATAGGTTGGTGGCCATTGATTTCCTCTTGGATCAACATCGCAACATGATGAACGTAACCTAATGTCACAATGCAATGAACATATCCCAACGTTGCAATTGAGCATAACCCTTCACCAATATCACATTGTAATGCAATCCATACATGGAGCGATGCAACAAAGATGGTCAATCCAACATGATCAAGCATACTCTACATGGTCAAATTTGGTCAACCATAGTCAATATAGTCAAACGTGGTTAACCATATTAACCAAAATCATCCTTATTTTGACCATAGTAAACCCTCGTTCACCATAAGTTGACCATATTTAACCATAGTCAACCATTGTCAACCATGGTCAACATAACCTAATGTTGTAATTTGATGAACATATCCCAACATCGCAATGTGACAAATATATCTTGTTGTCACAATTTGACTAACATAACTTAACCTCGCAATGTGATAAACATATATCAACGTGCAATGTGATCAACATAATGTGTCATTACAATGTGAGAAACATAACCTAACATTGCAATGTAACAATCATAATTTGACATTGCAAAATGATGACCATCACTCTATGTTGCAATGTGAGGAACATAACCCAATGTCATAATGTGCCAAGCGAAACCTGATACCACAATGTGACAAACATGTATCCTGACATTGCAACCAAACATAACACTTCACCAACGTCACATTATGATGTAATTCAACCATAGTAAACTATAGTTAACGACGGTCAAACATAGTCAACCATGGTCAAGCATAGTCCACCATAGTCAACTATAGTAAACCATGGTCACCCACAACCAACCATGGTCATACATAGTCAACCATATTCACTCATGGTTAACATAGTCTTCTATAATCGATCATGGTCGACCTTAGCCAACCATAGTCAACCATGATCAACCATGGTAAACCATTGGCAACATGTTCACCATGGTTAAACATTGTCAACCATATTCAACTATATTCTTTCATTGGTAACCATAGGAAAGCATAGTCAACCATGGTCAAACATGATCAAACGTGGGCAAGCATAGTCCACATGGTCAAATGTGGTCAAACGTGGTCAAACATTGTGAAGCATGGTCAACCATAGTTCACATGGTCAACCATATTGAACCATAATCATCCATATCTCAACCGTAGTAAACCCTCATCAACCATAACTCGACCATATTTAACCATAGTTAACCAAAGTTGACCATAGTCAACCATAGTCAATCATGCTCAACCAAAGTTAACATAACCTAACACCATAATCTAGCGAACATTTCCTAACATTGCATGTGAAGAACATATCCCAACGTCACAATGTGACGAACATAACCCAATGACACAATGTGGCGAACATACACCAACATCACAATTAAACATAACTCTTCACCAACTTCACATTGTGATGCAATTCAACCTATGTTGCAATGTGTTGAACATATCTCAATGTGCATTGTGATGAACATAACTTGTCATTGCAATGTGACAAACATAACTTGATTTCGCAATGTGACGATCATAACTTGATATCATAATCCAATGGCCATAACTCGATGTTGCAAGGTAGCGAACATAACTCGACATCATAATGGGTCAAACAAAACCCAACGCCACAATAAGACGAATCAATGTTGCAATGCGACAAACATATCCTAACGTTGCAGTCCAATGTATCCCTTCACCTATGTCACACAGTGATGCAATTCAACCATAATAAACTATGGTCAAACATGGTCAACTATGGTCAAACATAGTGAACCATTATCAACTATAGTCAACCATGGTCAACCATAGTCACCCATGGTCAACATGGTTTTCCATAGTCGACCGTGGTCTACCTTGGTCATCGATACTTAACCATAGTCAACCAAAATCAAACATGGTAAACCATAGTCAACATAGGCAACATGGTCAACATAGTCACTGTGGCTAAATGTTTTCAACCATGGTCAACCATAGTCAATTATACTCTAAAACCATAGGAAAGCACAATTGATCATGGTCATATTTGGTCAAGCATAGTGTTCATGGTCAAACATTGTAAAATGTGGTCAACCATAGTCAACATAGTCAAATATGGTCTACAATATTGAACCATAGTCATCCATATGTCAACCATAGTAAACACTAGCCATATTCAACCAAAATATTCAACCACTGTAAAATGTGCTCAACCATGGTCAACCATGATCAATCAAATTCAACCATACTCAACCATAGACAAGCACACTTACTCTAGTGAGTAGTACTCAACCATGGTCAACCATAGGGAACTATAATGAAACATAATCAACTATAGTCAACCATGGTCTATCTCTCTCATGATGATGGTGGATACATATTTTTAATATCCGAACATGATCACCGTCACCATGGTATCAGTATAAAGTGCAACATTCTCAAGTTGGAGAATCAGATGCCTCTGTCTATCGTGAAAGGGATTTTTAAAATGGTGGAAGAGGGCGTGTTGCTGCTATCTGTTCTGAAAGGATTTTTTGAGATGGTGGAAGGAATGATAGAACCAATTGATTTACAATCTAGTCTATGTGGAAGCAGCAGACAGATGTTGCAGAGGGCGAACACGGTGTTGTATCTGTTCCCTATAGACGACAGTATACCTTATCATGAATTAGATGACCCGTATTTGCTCGGTTGCATCCACTCAATTGTTTCACCATTCTTGAAATTGAAAATGATCCCAAAAATCAACTCTACTGAAAAGAATTCCAATGCAACCATATTCCTGAATAACCCTTCAGTTCGCATATTTGACAAGCTCATCCATCTGGTGCAGCATCCATAAGCCCTTCTCTTATGGCCACGTCGACCTTTCCAGGGAGCTAAAATCCGCGCTCAATGAAGTGCTCAAAGCCAAGTATTACAAGATTAAAGTCAGACTGGCTCTTTGGGGAACATCTCACTATCATTATAAGCAGTTTTTCTCAACTCTATCGAGTGTTTTGCTTTCCTGTTTGCGCTTTTTCTTGTGGCCGTGAACTTGGTACAGGCCTACTGCAGCTTGTGGGGATGCAAAAATAATTGTGAGGAAACATTTCACCATTACTATAAGCAGTATTTCTCAACTCCATGGAGTGTTTTTGCTTTCCTGTTTGCGCTTTTTTCTGTGGCCGTGACCATGGTACAGGTCTGCTGCAGCTTGTAGGGATGCAAAAAGGTCTAAAACCGGGTTGTTGCATGTTTCTCATGGTAATTTTCGATTCGTTATCGTTTCTAACATATTACATAACATAGTTATTAGACACTTTCTCGTTTCTAGAACCATGCACTATATATGATGCTTTATCCATATTGCAGGAAATCTTGGGCTGCTTTCAACTTCAACGACCTGGAAGAAAGTTGTGACGAATCCACGCTTACAGGTGCCATTGCAGATGGTGAGTACTGCTACTCGGATTCTAATGCTTGTGTTGTAACAGATATTAAAAAAGTTGACTGCACTGCCCAAGGCTACGGTTCTTGCATATGGACAGGCTGGTTCAGGCATGAGAGAACAAGATATCTTATTGGATGTGATAATATTCTGGCTCAGCTGTACACAAAGCATCCAGAATACTGTGACAAAGTCGGTGGGCTTCTAGTATTTTCAACCAGAATATACGAAGCATTTTCATGCCAGTGTTCCAGTCTGTCTGAAAAATGCGGGCGAAATTTTAATAATCAAAGTTCTGATACAACCTGCCCATGGTTTTTGGCGCATAATTTGCACTCAAATTAGAACAGAACAACGAGGGGATCTTGTTACAGCTTTTTGGTGATGATTGTAAAGGCGATTAGGATGGTTATGATGCCCCGGACTGGTAGGAGCAATGTACAGAAATGTGTCTGGGTTCTTCCTGAATTTATACGTGACAGAGCCATTGGAACCAGTATAATATAGTTTGAAAGCCCTATAGATGATAAAATACACCACCCTTTCTCTAATACATCTCGGATGCAATATGAACTCAAAAGGACCCTGAGCATTCATGAGCCGGATAGTGACAGAACTCTCATGCTTTATTTTGATGGTTTCCTTATGTCTGAAGTTGGAAATTATTGTGATTAAGGCATGGACGTGTCTAATAGTAGCGCCGCCAATGTTCTGGAGGCTAAATCTGAGCGATCCCCTGACGCCAAAATACGCGGAGAATTCCCATTGAATGTAGAAACTCATAAAACCTATGTTTTTTACTTTGTTCGACCTCTGATTTATGATGATGGCGGTAATATTGTGCCAGAGAAGTCGCTCTGTGAAGATCCTCATCCGAGAGAAAGAATTTTTGGTGATGAATGCCCATACATCGCAGATGCACAAGAAGACTTTGATCTACGCTCCAACTTCTGCGTATAAATAGAGGATGTCTCTGGGAACTCTGCGTCCTGGGAAAAGGCGGGAGGCCATCGCTGTGCAGGACAATGAATGAAAGAACTATAACCTACCGTTGAAAATGTAAGGTCTATCCGCGCCGGTTGAGTAACAGTAGGCTCTTGCCTAGGAGAAATCCCGCAGGATCCGCCGTTTGGCAACGTCAAAGATTCCTCCTGGAGGCATCGACAGTAATGATATCCGTGAAAATCAAAACGGTAGTGTGACCGTTGGCTACAGTCTGAGGCGCGACGGAGTTCCCGGCGAGGTTCGAGCGACAGAACGGGTCAGAAACAGTCGCGGTGGACAGGTACACAGTGCCCGTTTCTATATCAGATGCCCTCCTGCCTAATGCAGAGAATTTGCAACACATCTGTCTTCAGACTGGGGGGAAACACTACGTTGGCTCATTTGATGTAGTAGCCAGTAGTCGTGATTTTCAGCGACAAGATTCGCCCTTTCATGAAAAGCTTCCTAGGGTACCTGCGCCCAAATTTTACCACATTCTCGAGGATATTGTTTTCGAGGCTGCCAAGAAGAAAGAAGGATTAACCTGCTCCATTCACCGTCCGACGATCATATTTGGCTTCTCTCCTTCGAGCTTGATGAATATTGTAGGTTCACTGTGTGTTTATGCTGCCATTTGCAAACATGAGGGGTTGCCTTTCAAATATCCAGGCAACATAATAAAATGGGAACAGTTTATGGATGTATCTGATGCAGAATTGGGTGCAGAGCAAGAAATTTGGGCTGCCACAGACCCTTATGCGAAGAACCAGGCCTTTAATTGTGCTAATGGAGACGTTTAAATGGAAACACCTCTGGAGAATAAACGCAGAGAAATTTGATCTAGAGCCATTATCATACGAGGGTGAAGGTTTTAGTCTGGCCGAGGCTACGAAAGACAAAGGTCCAGTCTGGGATGCAATTATCAATGAAAATAAGCGCCCACTGTTTGCTGCAAACGATATCACTTTACAGCAACCAACATCTTCTCATCGTTTGAGGCTGAGAGAGATGAGTTGAACGAGGCATTGTTGTCCGATGTCTGCATGGGGACCTCGGCAGCTCCGACATATCTTCCCGCTCATTTGCTTCGAAACACAAGATTCTGGAGGCAAAACTAGGAGCTTCAATCTCATAGACGGCGGAGTTGCAGCTAACGAATCCAACACATGATCTTCAGGCTATTTGTCGTGAATGGAGATTTGAACAGACAAAGCATGTTTACGCCTATCGCTTGGTTGCCCATGGAACAATGGAGGAAAAAATCTGTAAGCGGTAGGTAGCAAAGGAGGGTCTCGCAGCAAGAGTTGTTGATAAGCAACAGGTTCACAGGACCACGACTAAAGAAGAAGTTTTACTTCTTTTCAATCTTGAAGATAATGACAATACTGTCAATAATTCTGATGGAGTGAAAGAGTTAAGATTGACCCAGCTAGGGATTACACGCAGAAACCCCACTCCACTTGTCAAAATGATTAGCGACGGTTCAAGCAGCCTGCGGAGCACCTGGCAGATGCACTTGGCATTCGCATAGTCCAAAGGAGGCGAAGCGGTTCAGATTCCCAGAACACCAAGAGTTTTGTCTGAGTTTTTTCTCTTTTAAAAGAGGGATGATGTAACATGCACAAAATGGGGGGAGGATAGCCCGGGAGCTTTTTCACAGGCTGGGTTTGTAATGCATTTTTTATCAAATATAGAACAAAGTTTTCAAGAGATTCTATACTTTGTCACTGTCTAATTCTGTCTTCTTCATGTATTATTGTTTCTGAAGTTTTCATCACTGTTTTTCTGCCTTATGTTCATTATTTCAGCTTGTATGGTTACAATTCAGTACAACCTCTGTTGTAGCTATTTGAAGCATCCCTTAATACACAGTTTTTCCTCTGTTTTGCCGTGAGTAAAATAAGACCTGCGCTTTAATCGTTTCGCTTCATTTACAAGTTTTATTTGTGCCCAGCCTTTCCTCTGTCTTTTAGCGAGACAAGACCTGCGTTCAGATATTTGAAGTTTTAGTGTTATTTCTTCTATTGAAAGAAAGACCAGATGCTTGGCTTTTTCTTTCAGTTTTGTTCATCTCTATCTGCTATCCATCCTCATGACTTTTTAATGAATTAGACAAACGAGGTCATGCCTTTTGTTTCTGATATATAAATGAGTGGAATGACTATTTTGAACCTGGTTCTTGAAGCCTCCTATGACTGACCGATCAACAAGTTTTATTTCTTTTAAAAATGTGCTAAGACTTGGCTCTTTCACAGCCTAGAGTCGACTCTTGCGACAACATTTTTCTGGCGCTGTTGTCGGGGACGAAGGACGAGGTTATCTTCCCTGGGGTACGACAAAGTTCAGATCTATCTCTTGATGGTGAACAAGGGATAGGCATTCGATTGGTTGTGATCATTCACCTGGCGACTCCTTGGTTTGTAGACTCTACATGATTTTGTTGGCGACTCCACTAGTCTCAAATGTCGAGCTCGTTCGCTACTCGAATTGCTGCAAGGTTTGCTCCTCTGGACTTTACAAATGTTTGTGGCTTTCCAAAAACTATTCCAGACATGCAAATTTGGGTAGATATCCTTCCTAAATTTGGAGAATATGAGGATGACAATCCTGGTCAACATTTGTTTGAATTCCACAAGCTCATGGGCGAATTAAATATACATCATGAAGATGTCCTCATGAAATTGTTTATGTTTTCATTGGGAGGAGATGCTAGACTCTGGTATAAATCTTTACCCCATTCCATTATTCCTTCATTGAGATGCTTTCACGCACTTTTTTATGCTATTAAAATTCCTTGATCTTGAGATATTGACAATGACAATCCTTGATCTTGAGATATTGAAGGTTAGGGAAGACACCTTCACGAAACGACACCTTTGATATTCTTATTGCTCGCAGTTTTAAGTATTTGTGCCCAGGCATGCATTTGACATTGGAAATGTCCAGTTTACTCAACATAGAGTCTGTTAATGTTCTTTCCCCTCCATCTTTTATGAATGGCATTTCGTTTAATCAGCAATCCTGTATTTCTAACTGTTCAAGATTGTTCAGCTCCATGACAGATGGTGGCAAGTACTCTACACCTGACTGTCCAATTTTCAACTGTCTCAACCGAGTCAACAATCTAATGGAATCAGACAAACATTTCAACTCTGAGCAATTCGAAATTACCAATTCCTCTAAAATCGTTAGATAACCAATGGAATTGGGCAAACTTTCCAATCGCTTGAGAGATTGGATCCTTAATTGCTTCAAGCTCCTTAGGTCACCAATGGACTCTGGAAAATGTTTCCATTGCGAGCGCAAAAGCTCCAATCGTTGTAAACTCCCTAGGGAACCAAAGGAAGTAGGCAATTTTGTCAACAATTTGCTGTCGAAAATCAGAACTTGGCAATTCCTTTAATCTTGTATCTCTTAAAATTAATTCTCTCAATGACTGGTTACTTGCAACTTAGGGAGGGAATACTTTAATTCTGGAACAAGATGAGATCATTAAGTGCTCAAGGGCTCTTATGTTTCCAAAATCTTTTTTAGAGACGACCAACTTGTTACATTTGTCCAAATATAAATGTTGAAGTTGTACTAAATTCCCGAAGGAGCATGGATGCATCTGCAATTTTTGCACTCGGACAATTCAATATATTGGAGTTTGGTCAACTTCCCCAAGGAATCTGGCAACGACTTCATTTTTGAACAACTCTTTAACTCCAAGTGCTTCAAGCATTGGAGATTATAGAATTCATTTGCCAGTGTTTTCATATATCCATTGTGTAGGACAATTTTTTCTAGGTGCTTCAGCTTCCCTATGGACTTTGGAATCTTTAAAAGCGGAGCATCAATAATATTCAACTCCCTCAGCTGTAGAGGTGCCTCATAATTATGGTCTCCCCACAGTGTTGTCAATTCTTGGGCAGCAGAGTCGATTTTAATATATGTTATAACATCGACTCCAACTAGGGATGGCGCTTTCTCGTAAAGTGCCAAGAACAATAGACCAGGTGCCTCCATCCATTGGGAAACCTAGCATGAAGGCGACAATTCTGAGTTCTCCTACCAGTGAAATCACCATCAGAAACTTTTAATGGAGTTGCCAGAGCATGTGCAACCAATATTTGCCTATGGCTAACTGCTCAACCGGGCCATAGGACTATAACAATGTCGTTCTCCCAGGGATCAACTTCGAAAATCCACGGCAACGGCGCCAAAATGTTGACACTCAGAACTGAAATGGGTTGCAACAAATCAATCCCGAGGCAACCTCGAACAACTTTGGATTAGAAGCTGCCCTCTTCCAACCCGAGAGGGATCTCTCAAAAAATATCATGATAGGAATTTGAATAGCATGAAAGAGGTGGGCAGATTTATGGGTGAAAGATGGTCTTGGATTCATGGGGTTTGGGGGTTAAACCAGGAAAAGGTCCATTGGGCATGGAGTCAAATGAAAACCGAAGAAAAGAAACAATAACAGAGATTAAATAACTTGCAGAAAGTGAGGCAAAGTAAGTCTATCTTTCAGTGCTTTAATTGTCATGATGCGTTAGCGGAAAGAAAAAGGAAAGGCCGACGTAGCGAAGGATATATGCAACATTCTGAAAATGTAGGATGGTCTTACACCGCTGATAGCGTGTGCAGAGGAAAGACATCAAACAATTACAGAAAACCCAAATCCATTCGTTATAGTAGTGGTCGTACTAAAGTGTAACGAAGCCCATCGGTTAGACAAAAACAAAATGTAATGCAGTTGTGATGGATTAAGGAAGACATAAGGCTATGGTAACACATCAACTGCGAGTAAGGAATACATGATTGAAATCCAAACAATTTAACACAGTCGAAGGAGAAGAAAACATGTTGAAAGAAAATCAACCGTGATGAATCTCACAATCACAATAAAAAAAAAATCATCTTTATTGCTCCATTAACAGTTTACAAAAACTTAGTCCATTAATGGCTTACAAAAAACTCAGTCATTACAAATGAAACCCTCTTGACAAAGGTTTTCCCCCTGCTGCGCTCATGCGCGCGCCCCTCGAATGTTACATACATCAGTCTTTTAAACAGAAAAATAAAACTCTTTGTCTTCCAAGAATCTGAACTGGTTCACCTTCCCTAAACTGTGTGAATGCCAGGTGCATTCGCCAGCTGCCAGATGCTTCGTCAGTTTTTGCTGAACCGTTATTAATCATTCGACAGTGGGAGATGGATTTAATGATATTCTTTTCAGTGTCTCCGTATTATTATAGTTCCTGTGGTAAACCATATTGAGAAGCTGCGCACAGGATCATTTGTTTAAATCCATCTGCTTCCATAATTTCTCACCCCTCCCTTGTCTTTGCGATCACAGTGTTGACAATGTAGCCATGAAAGGAGAGAATATTTGAACTTTTAACCTCCAATATCTGAATAAACTCCAGGGCCTTCAATTTAAAATTCTGACTTAACCCATCCCCGTATGATTAAACCTAACCCGTTGCTTTTAATTCTAGCCTCGAAGTCATGGGGAAGATAGCTGGCTTCAATGGCATCTGCTGTTGTTGTGTCTGCAGTGGTGGATTCGAGTTTTGGGGGGAATTTGATGACCCAAACTAACGGTTGCTCGCTGGCTTCCAAACCCCCCGCCAACGCAACGGTCTGTCGTTCTAATAAGAAGGTCTGGCTTCCGAACGAAACGTACACAACTGAATGCGGCCTCTGACAATTCAACCACCGAACCAGCTCGTCCTCACTGATGTCCTCCATTTTTTCTCTGCCCGCCTTCCCTACAAAGCTTGGTGGAAGCACCGGGCCTATGGACTAGATGGGCTTCCCCGTCAGGCTACTCATATGCCTTAGGCGCGCAGGCTCGATGTCTTTGAAGGTATTGATGAGCATTCCCCAGCCATGACTCAGCAATTGTAAGCTATGGATGACGAACTGCTACAACGACTTCAACATGTCGAGCTCACAGAATCCGACGGCTATCTCGTTCTTATTGAATCGGAGCGGACTCGGCAAATTCATGCTGAGAACAATGCTGTCCCCTTCTTTCTGCAACACGTTGTGAGATATCGAAACAACGATGGAGTCGAGCATGTTCATGGCGAATGCCCCGCATGTATTTAACAAAACTCGGGGGACACCATACTTTTCACCCGTCTGCGGAGTCCATGGAATGAAGACGTTGTTGATAATACAAACCGGCAGAGAACGACCGGTTTCTTGTTCTTGGAGCTGTTGGCAGAGCCAACACTCAAAGGGTTCTGGAAGCTTCACGACAAGATTTAAAATGAGATCGATCGAATCCGAGGGAAATACATCGGCTCTCTCACGTCCTTCCGGCAGTCCCTCCACGACAGGCGTCGGAAGGAATAACACACAAATATCTAAACCAGCGGATTGAGCTTCGAGCAGGGCTCCTTCTCCTTGGCAGGTGCTTGCAGGCATCGTGACATAGATCACCGCGGCGCCATGTGTTGTCAAGACCATTAAACTGGGAATTTATCGTGAAAGTTGCCATGGATGAAGTGTTGAATAGGAAAATGAAAAATCATTGCGATGTAATGTGCATGAATCTGAATGTATGTCATGTCATGCCTGCCAGCAGAAAATGCGTGGTCTGAACCCTAATGGTAGGTGGGTATTTCGTTGCGCGTTGTCGGTCGATGGTAATTTATGTGTAATGCTACTCGAATTAATTTATTGGTCGAATACTTGTTATTGTCTTCTAGTTCTTCTCGCACCAACAGCTGGCGCATAGAAAACTGCTTTCTTCATCTACCCATTGTCCTCAATTCTTCTTTTAAGAATTCTCGTCTCCGCCTCTACCCATTGTCCTTCTCAATTCTTCTTTGAAGAATCCTCGTCCCCCGATTCTTGAAGCTCCAGATATTTGCAGGTCAACATCACTGAATCACGGGAGAATGTATGGAAGTACTGCAGATTTGGAACTAACGCCTGGAAACTCTTTCAATATTGATGACCTCTTAAATTTCTCTTGTTGCCCCTCTTCTCCACCTGCATGGTAAGGTCCCAGCCACCTGCCATAATATTCGTCTCCCGGAGTCGGTTCCTGAGTTGCTTCCAACAATGCAACCCTTCTTATGGTCGGGCGATTCTTTTCTTGTTCGCTCCGGATAAATGTATTTTGGAAATTCTTCCAAGGGCCGTCGATGTGTGTTTATTTTAGGAAGTAGCCCTCTGCAGCTTCCGATTTTATCATGGCTGGAGCGCTCTTCTGCCAACTTTTGATTTGTATCCTTTCTTACAGAAAGATTCTTGTCACGTAACCGCTCTGCAACAAGCTTAATAACTTCAGAAGGCACACATCTACTGTTGGAATTTACCAGATCACGTATGCCATTCACAACATGCATTCTCACTTTATCATCAAAGTCTGGGAGTCGACATTTAAGCCTAGACAGAATTTCAGAGGCTTCGGTTCCAAAAGGGTTTTCCAAAAAACACTCCTTTGCACACTCCACAACAGTAGTTCTGTTAATGTTGTTGGCAATGGTCCAACCTCCACCATACAATGACAATCCTTGATATTGAGATATTTAAGGTTAGGGCAGACACCTTCACGAAACGACACCTCTGATATTCTTATTGCTCTCAACTTTAATTATTTGTGCCCAGGCATGCATTTGACATTGGAAATGTCCAGTTTACTCGACATAGAGTCTATTAATGTTCTTTCCCCTCCATCTTTTATGAATGGCATTTAGTTTAATCTGCGATCCTCTATTTCTAACCGTTCAAGATTGTTCAGCTCCATGACAGATGGTGGAAAGTACTCTACACCCGACTGTCCAATTTTCAAACGTCTCAACCGAGTCAACAATCTAATGGAATCAGACAAACATTTCAACTCTGAGCAATTCGAACTTACCAATTCCTCTAAACTCGTTAGATAACCAATGGAATTGGGCAAACTTTCCAATCGCTTGAGAGATTGGATCCTTAATTGCTTCAAGATCCTTAGGTCACCGATGGACTCTGGCAAATGTTTCAATTGCGAGCGCAAAAGCTCCAATCACTGTAAATTCCCTAGGGAACCAAAGGAAGCAGACAATTTTGTCAACAATTTGCTGCCGAAAATCAGAACTTGGCAATTCCTTTAATCTTGTATCTCTTAAAATTAATTCTCTCAATGACTGGTTACTTGCAACTTGAGGAGGCAATACTTTAATTCTGGAACAACCTAAGATCTTTAAGCGCTCAAGGGCTCTGATGTTTCCAAAATATTTTTTAGAGACGACCAGCTTGTTACATTTGTCCAAATACAAATGTTGAAGTTGTACTAAATTCTCGAAGGAGCATGGAAGCATCTGCAATTTTTGCACTCGGAAAATTCAATATATTGGAGTTTGGTCAACTTCCCCAAGGAATCTGGCAACAAATTCATTTCTAAACAACTCTTTAACTCCAAGTGCTTCAAGCATTGGAGATTACAGAATTCATTTGGTAGTGTTTTCATATATCCATCGTGCAGGACAATTTTTTCTAGGTGCTTCAGCTTCCCTATGGAATTTGGAATCTTTAAAAGCAGAGCATCAATAATATTCAACTCCCTCAGCTGTAGAGGTGCCTCAGAATTATGGTCTCCCCACAGTGTTGTCAATTCTTGGGCAGCAGAGTCGATTTTAATATATGTTATAACATCGGCTCCAACTAGGGATGGCGCTTTCTCGTAAAGTGCCAAGAACAGTAGACCAGGTGCCTCCATCCATTGGGCAACCTAGCATGAAGGCGGCAATTCTGAGTTCTCCTACCAGTGAAATCACTATCAAAAACTTTTAATGGAGTCTCCAGAGCATGTGCAACCAATATTTGCCTATGGTTGACTGCTCAACCGGGCCATAGGACTATAACAATGTCGTTCTCCCAGGGATCAACTTCGAAAATCCCCGGCAACGACGCAAAAATGTTGACACTCAGAATTGAAATGGGTTGCAGCAAATCAATCCCAAGCCAACCTCGAACAACTTTGGATTAGAGGCTGCCCTCTTCCAACCCGAGAGGGATCTCTCGAAAAATGTCACGATAGGAATTTGAATAGAATGAAAAAGGTGGGCAGATTTATGGGTGAAAGATGGTCTTGGATTCATGGGGTTTGGGGGTTAAACCAGGAAAAGGTCCATTGGGCATGGAGTCAAATGAAAACCGAAGAAAAGAAACAATAACAGAGATTAAATAACTTGCAGAAAGTGAGGCAAAGTGAGTCTATATTTCAGCACTTTAATTGTCATGATGCGTTAGCGGAAAGAAAAGGGAAAGGCCGATGTAGCGAAGGATATATGCAACATTCTGAAAATGTAGGCTGGTCTTACACCGCTGATAGCGTGTGCAGAGGAAAGACATCAAACAATTACAGAAAATCCAAATCCATTTGTTATAGTAGTGGTCGTACTAAAGTATAACGAAGCCCATCGGTTAGACGAAAACAAAATGTAATGCAGTTGTGATGGATTAAGGAAGACATAAGGCTATGGTAACACATCAACTGCGAGTAAGGAATACATAATTGAAATCCAAACAATTTAACACAGTCGAAGGAGAAGAAAACATGTTGAAAGAAAATCAACCGTGATGAATCTCACAATCACAATAAAAAAAAAATCATCTTTATTGCTCCATTAACAGTTTACAAAAACTCAATCCATTAATGGCTTACAAAAAACTCATTCATTACAAATGAAACCCTCTTGACAGAGGTTTTCCCCCTGCTGTTCTCATGCGCGCTGTCGGTCGATGGTAATTTCTGTGTAATGCTACTCGAATTAATTTATTGGTCGAATATTTTTTATTGTCTTCTAGTTCTTCTCGCACCAACACCTAGCACATAGAAAACTACTTTTTGCCTCTACCCACTGTCCTGAATTCTTCTTTTAAGAATTCTCATCTCCGCCTCTACCCACTGTCCTCAATTCTTCTTTTAAGAATTCTCATCTCCGCCTCTACCCATTGTCCTTCTCAATTCTTCTTTGAATAATCCTCGTCCCCCGCTTCTTGAAGCTCAAGATATTTGCAGGTCAACATTACTGAATCACGGGAGAATGTATGGAAGTACTGCAGATTTGGAACTAACGCCTCAAAACTCTTTCAATATTGATGACCTCTTAAATTTCTCTTGTTGCCCCTCTTCTCCGCCTGCATGGTAACGTCCCAACCACCTACCATAATATTCGTCTCCCGGAGTCGGTTCCGAGCTGCTTCTGACAATGCAGCCCTTCTTCTCGCCGAGCGATTCTTTTCTTGTTCGCTCCGGATAAATGTATTTTGGAAATTCTTCCAAGGGCCGTCGATGTGCGTTTATTTTAGGAAGTAGCCCTCTGCAGCTTCCGATTTTATCGTGGCTAGAGCGCTTTTCTGCCAACTTTTGAAGGGTATCCTTTCTTACAGAAAGCTTCTTTTCACGTAACCGCTCTGCAACAAGCTTAATAACTTCAGAAGGCACACATCTAGGGTTGGAATTTTCCATATCACGTATGCCATTCACAACATGCATTCTCACTTTATCATCAAAGTCTGGGAGTTGACCTTTAAGCCTAGACAGAATTTCAGATGCTTCGGTTCCAAAAGGGTTTGCCAAAAAACACTCCTTTGCACACTCCACAACAGTAGTTCTATTAATGTTATTGGCAATGGTCCAACCTCCACCAGACAATGACAATCCTTGATATTGAGATATTTAAGGCTAGGTAAGACACCTTCATGAAACGACACCTCTGATATTCTTATTGCTCGCAACCCTAATTATTTGTGCCCAGGCATGCATTTGACATTGGAAATGTCTAGCTTACTCGACATAGAGTCTGTTAATGTTCTTTCCCCTCCATCTTTTCTGAATGGCATTTCGTTTAATCCGCAATCCTCTATTTCTAACCGTTCAAGATTATTCAGCTCCATGACAGATGGTGGAAAGTACTCTACACATGACTGTCCAATTTTCAAACGTCTCAACCGAGTCAACAATCTAATGGAATCAGGCAAACATTTCAACTCTGAGCAATTCAAAATTACCAATTCCTCTAAACTCGTTAGATAACCAATGGAATTGGGCAAACTTTCCAATCACTTGAGAGATTGGATCCTCAATTTATTCAATCTCCTTAGGTCGCCGATGGACTCTGGAAAATGTTTCAATTGCGAGCGCAAAAGCTCCAATCGCTGTAAATTCCCTAGGGAACCAAAGGAAGCAGGCAATTTTGTCAACAATTCGCTGCCAAAAATCAGAACTTGGCAATTCCTTTAATCTTGTATCTCTTAAAATTAGTTCTCTCAATGACTGGTTACTTGCAACTTGGGGAGGCAATACTTTAATTCTGGAACAACCTGAGATCTTTAAGCGCTCAAGGGTTCTTATGTTTCCAAAATATTTTTTAGAGACGACCAACTTGTTACATTTGTCCAAATACAAATGTTGAAGTTGTACTAAATTCCCGAGGGAGCATGGAAGCATATGCAATTTTTTCACTCGGACAATTCAATATATTGGAGTTTGGTCAACTTCCCAAAGGAATCTGGCAACGAATTCATTTCTAAAAATCTCTTTAACTCCAGGTGCTTCAAGCATTGGAGATTACAAAATTCATTTGGCAGTGTTTCCATATATCCATCGTGCAGGAAAAAAATTTCTAGGTGCTTCAGCTTCCCTATGGACTTGGAATCTTTAAAAGCGGAGCATCAATAATATTCAACTCCCTCAGCTGTAGAGGTGCCTCATAATTATGGTCTCCCCACAGTGTTGTCAATTCTTGGGCAGTAGAGTCGACCTTAATATCTGTTACAACCTCGACTACAACTAGGGATGGCGCTTTCTCGTAAAGTGCCAAGAACAGTAGACTATGTGCCTCCATCCATTGGGCGACCTAGCGTGAAGGCGACAATTCTGAGTTCTCCTACTAGTGAAATCACCAGCAGAAACTTTTAATGGAGTCGCTAGAGAATGTGCAACCAATATTTGCCTATGGCTGACTGCTCAACCGGGCCATAGGACTATAACAATGTCGTTCTCCCAGGGATCAACTTCGAAAATCCCGGGCAACGGCGCCAAAATCTTGACACTCATAACTGAAATGGGTTGCAGCAAATCAATCCTGAGGCAACCTCGAACCACTTTGTATTAGAAGTTTCCCTCTTCCAACCCGATAGGGATCTCTTGAAAAATGTCACGATAGGAATTTGAATAGCATGAAAAAGGTGGGCAGATTTATGGGTGAAAGATGGTCTTCGATTCATGTGGTTTGGGGGTTAAACCAAGAAAATTTCCATTGGGCATGGAGTCAAATGAAAATCGAAGAAAAGAAACAATAACAGAGATTAAATAACTTGCAAAAAGTGAGGCAAAGTAAGTCTATCTTTCAGCACTTTAATTGTTATGATGCGGTAGCGGAAAGAAAAAGGAAAGGCCAACGTAGCGAAGGATATATGCAGCAATCTTAAAATGTAGGATGGTCTTACACCGATGATAGCGTGTGCAGAGGAAAGACATCAAACAATTACAGAAAACCCAAATCCATTCGTTATAGTAGTGGTCGTACTAAAGTATAACGAATCCCATCGGTTAGAAAAAAACAAAATGTAATGCAGTTGTGATAGATTAAGGAAGACATAAGGCTATGGTAACACATCAACTGCGAGTAAGGAATACATAATTGAAATCTAAACAATTTAACACAGTCGAAGGAGAAGAAAACATGCTGAAAGAAAATCAACCATGATGAATCTCACAATCACAATAATAATAAAAACTCATCTTTATTGTTGCATTAACAATTTACAAAAACTCAGTCCATTAATGGCTTACAAAAAACTCATTCATTACAAATGAAACCCTCTTGACAGAGGTTTTCCCCCTGCTGTGCTCATGCGCGCCCCCCTCGAATGTTACATACATCAGTCGAATAAATAGAAAAATAAAACTCTTTGTCTTCCAAGAATCTGAACTGGTTCGCCTTCCCTAAACTGTACGAATGCCAGGTGCGTCCGCCAGCTGCCAGTTGCTTCCTCAGTTTTTGCTGAACCGTTATTAATCATTCGACAGTGGGAGAGGGATTTAATGATATTCTTTTCGGTGTCTCGGTATTATTATAGTTCCTGTGGGAAACCATATTGAGAAGCTGCTCGCAGGATCATTTGTTTAAATCCATCTGCTTCCATAATTTCTCACCCCTCCTTTGTCTTTGCGATCACAGTGTTGACAATGTAGCCATGAAAGGAGAGAATATTTGAACTTTTAAGCTCCAATATCTGAATAAACTCCAGGGCCTTCAATTTGAAATTCTGACTTAACCCATCACTGTATGATTAAACCTAACCCTTTGCTTTTAATTCTATCCTCAAAGTCGTGGGGAAGATAGCTGGCTTCAATGGCATCTGCTGTTGTTGTGTTTGCAGTGGTGGATTCGAGTTTTGGCGGGAATTTGATGACCCAAACTAACGATTGCTCGCTGGCTTCCAAACCCCCCGCCAATGCAATGGTCTATCGTTCTGATAAGAAGGTCTGGCTTCCGAATGAAACGTACACAACTGAATGCGGCCTCTGATAATTCAGCCACCGAACCAGCTCGTCCTCGCTGATGTCCTCGATTTTTTCTCTGCCCGCCTTCCCTTCAAAGCTTGGTGGAGGCATCGGGCCTATGGACCAGATGGGCTTCCCTTTCAGGCTTCTCATATGCCTTAGGTGCGCAGGATGGAGGTCTTCGAACGTATTGATGAGCATTCCCCAGCCATGACTCAACAATTGTAAGCTACATATGACGAACTGCTGCAACGGCTTCGACATGGAGAGCTCAAAGAATTCGATGGATATCTCGTTCTTATTGAATTGGAGCAGACTCGGAAAATTAATGCTGAGAACAACGATGTCCCCTTCTTTTTGCAATGCATTGTGAGATATCGAAACGGCGACGGAGTCGAGCAGTTTCATGGAGAATTCCTCGCATGTATTTAACAAAACTCGGGGGACACCATACTTTTCACCTGTCTGCGGAGTCCATGGCATGAAGACGTTGCTGATAATACAAACTGGCGGAGAACAACCCGTTTCTTGTTATTGGAGCTGCTGGCGGAGCCAGCGCTCAAAGGGTGTTGCAAGCTTCACAGCAAGATTGACAATGAGATCGATCGAATCGGAGGGAAATACATCGACGCTCTCGCGTCCTTCCGGTAGTCCCTCCATGACAGGCATCGGAAGGAGTAACACACAAATATCTAAACCAACGGATTGAGCTTTGAGCAGGGCTCCTTCTCCCTGGCAGGCGCTTGCAGGCATCGTGACATAGCTCACCATGGCGCCATGTGTTGTCAAGACCCTTAAACTGGGAATTTATCGCGAAAGTTGCCATGGATGAAGAGCTGAACAGGAAAATGAAAAAGCATTGCAATGTAATGTGCATGAATCTGAATGTATGTCATGTCATGCCTGCCAGCAGAAAATGCATGGTTTGAACCCTAATGGGAGGTGGGTAGTTCATTGCGCGCTGTCGGTCGATGGTAATTTCTGTGTAATGCTACTCGAATTAATTTATTGCTCGAATATCTTTTATTGTCTTCTAGTTCTTCTCACACCAACAACTGGCGCATAGAAAACTGCTTCCTGCCTCTACCCACTGTCCTCAATTCTTCTTTTAAGAATTCTCGTCTGCGCCTCTACCCATTGTCCTTCTCAATTCTTCTTTGAAGAATTCTTGTTCCCCGCTTCTTGAAGCTCCAGATATTTGCAGGTCAACATTATTGAATCACGGGAGAATGTATGGAAGTACTGCAGATTTGGAACTAATGCCTGGAAACTCTTTCAATATTGATGACCTATTAAATTTCTCCTGTTTCCCCTCTTCTCCACCTGCATGGTAACGTCCCAGCCACCTGCCATAATATTTGTCTCCCGGAGTCGGTTCCTGAGTTGCTTCTGACAATGCAGCCCTTCTTCCTGCCGGGCGATTCTTTTCTTGTTCGCTCCGGATAAATGTATTTTGGAAATTCTTCCAAGGGTCGTCGATGTGCGTTTATTTTAGGAAGTAGCCCTCTGCAATTTTCGATTTTATCGTGGCTGGAGCTCTCTTCTGCCAAATTTTGAAGGGTATCCTTTCTTACGAAAAGCTTCTTGTCACGTAACCGCTCTACAACAAGCTTAATAACTTCAGAAGGCACGCATCTAGGGTTGGAATTTTCCAGATCACGTATGCCATTCACAACATGCATTCTCACTTTATCATCAAAGTCTGGGAGTCGACCTTTAAGCCCAGAAAGAATTTTAGATGCTTCGGTTCCAAAAGGGTTTGCCAAAAAACACTCCTTTTCACACTCCACAGCAGTAGTTCTATTAATGTTGTTGGCAATGGTCCAAACTCCACCATACATTGACAATACTTGATATTGAGATATTTAAGGTTACGGAAGACACCTTCATGAAACGACACCTCTGATATTCTTATTGCTCGCAGCTTTAATTATTTGTGCCCAGACATGCATTTGACATTGGAAATGTCTAGTTTACTTGACATAGAGTCTGTTAATGTTCTTTCCCCTCCATCTTTTCTGAATGGCATTTCATTTAATCTGCAATCCTCTATTTCTAACCATTCAAGATTGTTAAGCTCCATGACAGATGGTGGCAAGTACTCTACACCTGACTATCCAATTTTCAAATGTCTCAACAATCTAATGGAATCAGGCAAACATTTCAACTTTGAGCAATTCGAAATTACCAATTCCTCTAAACTCGTTAGATAACCAATGGAATTGGGAAAACTTTCCAATCGCTTGAGAGATTGGATCCTCAATCGCTTCAAGCTCATTAGGTTTCCGATGGACTCTGGAAAATGTTTCAATTGCGAGCACAAAAGCTCCAATCGTTGTAAACTCCTTAGGGAAGCAAAGGAAGTAGGCAATTTTGTCAACAATTCGCTGACGAAAATCAGAACTTGGCAATTCCTTTAATCTTGTATCTCTTAAAATTAATTCTCTCAATGACTGGTTACTTGCAACTTGGGGAGGCAATACTTTAATTCTGGAACAACCTGAGATCTTTAAGCAGTCAAGGGTTCTTATGTTTCCAAAATCTTTTTTAGAGATGACCAACTTGTTACATTTGTCCAAATACAAATGTTGAAGTTGTACTAAATTCCCGAAGGAGCATGGCAGCATCTGCAATTTTTGTGCTCGGACAATTCAATATATTGGAGTTTGGTCAACTTCCCAAAGGAATCTGGCAACGACTTCATTTCTGAAAATCTCTTTAACTCCAAGTGCTTCAAGAATTGGAGATTACATAATTCATTTGGCAGTGTTTCCATATATCCATCGTGCAGGACAATTTTTTCTAGGTGCTTCAGCTTCCCTATGGACTTGGAATCTTTAAAAGTGGAGCATCAATAATATTCAACTCCCTCAGATGTAGAGGTGCCTCGGAATTATGGTCTCCCCACAGTGTTGTCAATTCTTGGGCAACAAAGTCGACTTTAATATCTGTTACAACATCGGCTCCAACTAGGGATGGCGCTTTCTCATAAAGTGCCAAGAACAGTAGACCAGGTGCCTCCATCCATTGGGTGACCTAGTGTGAAGGCGACAATTCTGAGTTCTCCTACAAGTGAAATCACCATCAGAAACTTTTAATGGAGTCGCTCGAGCATGTGCAACCAATATTTGACTATGGTTGATTGCTCAACCGGGCCATAGGACTATAACAATGTCGTTCTCCCAGGGATCAACTTCGAAAATCCCCGGCAATGGCGCCAAAATGTTGACACTCAGAACTGAAATGGGTTGCAGCAAATCAATCCCGAGGCAACCTCAAACCACTTTGGATTAGAAGCTGCCCTCTTCCAACCTGAGAGGGATCTCTCGAAAAATGTCACGATAGGAATTTGAATAGAATGAAAAACGTGGGCAGATTTATGGGTGAAAGATGGTCTTGGATTCATGGGGTTTGGGGGTTAAACCAGGAAAATGTCCATTGGGCATGGAGTCAAATGAAAACCGAAGAAAAGAAACAATAACAAAGATTAAATAACTTGCAGAAAGTGAGGCAAATTAAGTCTATCTTTCAGCGCTTTAATTGTCATGATGCGGTAGCGGAAAGAAAAAGGAAAGGCCGATGTAGCGAAGGATATATGCAACATTTTGGAAATGTAGGCTGGTCTTACACTACTGATAGCGTGTGTAGAGGAAAGACAACGAACAATTACAGAAAACCCAAATCCATTTGTTATAGTAGTGGTCGTACTAAAGTATAACGAAGCCCATCGGTTAGACGAAAACAAAATGTAATGCAGTTGTGATGGATTAAGGAAGACATGAGGCTATGGTAACACATCAACTGCGAGTAGGGAATACATAATTGAAATCCAAACAATTTAACACAGTCGAAGGAGAAGAAAACATGCTGAAAGAAAATCAACCGTGATGAATCTCACAATCACAATAAAAAAAAAAATCATCTTTATTGCTCCATTAACAGTTTACAAAAACTCAGTCCATTAATGGCTTACAAAAATATCATTCATTACAAATGAAACCCTCTTGACAGAGGTTTTCCCCCTGCTTCCCTCATGCGCGGCACCCTCGAATGTTACATACATCAGTATTTGAAACAGAAAAATAAAACTCTTTGTCTTCCAGGAATCTGAACTTGTTCGCCTTCCCTAAACTGTGTGAATGCCAGGCGCATTCTCCAGCTACCAGATGCTTCGTCATTTTTTGCTGAACCGTTATTAATCATTTGACAGTGGGAGAGGGATTTAATGATATTCTTTTCGGTGTCTCCGTGTTATTATAGTTCTTGTGGGAAACCATATTGAGAAGCTGCGCCCAGGATCATTTGTTTAAATCCATCTGCTTCCATAATTTCTCGCCCCTCCTTTGTCTTTGCGATCACAGTGTTGACAATGTAGCCATGAAAGGAGATAATATTTGAACTTTTAACCTCCAATATATGAATAAACTCCAGGGCCTTCAATTTGAAATTCTGACTTAACCCATCCCCGTATGATTAAATCTAACCCTTTGCTTTTAATTCTAGCCTCAAAGTCGTGTGGAAGATAGCTGGCTTCAATGGCATTTGCTGCTGCTGTGTCTACAGTGATGGATTCGAGTTTTGGGGGGAATTTGATGACCCAAACTAACGGTTGCTCGCTGTCCTCCAAACCCCCCGCCAACGCAACGGTCTGTCATTCTGATAAGAAAGTCTGGCTTCCGAACGAAACGTACACAACTGAATGCGGCCTCTGAGAATTTAGCCACTGAACCAGCTAATCCTCGTTGATGTCCTCCATTTTTTCTCTGCCCTCCTTCCCTGCAAATCTTGGTGGAAGCACTGGGCCTATGGACCAAATGGGCTTCCCTGTCAAGCTTCTCATATGCCTTAGGCATGCAGGCTCGAGGTCTTCAAAGGTATTGATGAGCATTCCCCAGCCATGACTTAGCAATTGTAAGCTACGGACGATGAACTGCTGAAACGGCTTCGACATGTCGAGCTCGAAGAATCCGACGACTATCTCGTTCTTATTGAATCGGAGCGGGCCCGGCAAATTCATGCTGAGAACAACGCTGTCCCCTTCTTTCTGCAACGCGTTTTGAGATATTGAAACCACGACAGAGACGAGCAGGTTCATGGCGAATGCCCCGCATGTATTTAACAAAACTCGGGGGACACCATACTTTTCACCCGTCTGCGGAGTCCATGGCATGAAGACGTCGCTGATAATACAAACCGGCAGAGAACGACCTGTTTCTTGTTCTTGGAGCTGCTGGCGGAGCGAGTGCTCAAAGGGTTCTGCAACTTTCACGCCAAGATTGAAAATGAGATCAACTGAATTGGAGGGAAATACATTGATGCTCTCGCGTCCTTCCGGCAGTCCCTCCACGACAGGCGTCGGAAGGACTAACACACAAATAACTAAACCGACGGATTGAGCTTCGAGTAGGGCTCCTTCTCCCAGGCAGGTGCTTGAAGGCGTCGTGACATAGCTCACCGTGGCGCCATGTGTTGTCAAGACCATTAAACTGGGAATTTATCACGAAAGTTGCCATGGATGAAGAGCTAAACAGGAAAATGAAAAAGCATTGCAATGTAATGTGCATGAATCTGAATGTATGTCATGTCATGCCCACCAGCATAAAATGCATGGCCTGAACCCTAATGGGAGGTGGGTAGTTCGTTGCGCGCTGTCGGTCGATGGTAATTTCTGTGTAATGCTACTCGAATTAATTTATTGCTCGAATATTTATTATTGTCTTCTAGTTCTTCTCACACCAACAACTGGCGCATAGAAAACTGCTTTCTACCTCTACCCACTGTCCTCAATTCTTCTTTTAAGAATTCTCGTCTGCGCCTCTACCCAATGTCCTTCTCAATTCTTCTTTGAAGAATTCTCGTTCCCCGCTTCTTAAAGCTCCAGATATTTGCAGGTCAACATTACTGAATCACAGGAGAATGTATGGAAGTACTGCAGATTTGGAAGTAACACCTGGAAAATCTTTCAATATTGATGACCTCTTAAATTTCTCCTGTTGCCCCTCTTCGCCACCTGCATGGTAACGTCCGAGCCACCTGCCATAATATTCGTCTCCCGGAGTCAGTTCCTAAGCTGCTTCTGACAATGCAGCCCTTCTTCCTGCCGGGCGATTCTTTTCTTGTTCGCTCCGGATAAATGTATTTTTTAAATTCTTCCAAGGGTCATTGATGTGCGTTTATTTTAGGAAGTAGCCCTCTGCAACTTCCGATTTTATCGTGGCTGGAGCGCTCTTCTGCCAACTTTTGAAGGGTATCCTTTCTTACGAAAAGCTTCTTGTCACGTAACCGCTCTGCAACAAGCTTAATAACTTCAGAAGGCACGCATCTATGGTTGGAATTTTCCAGATCACGTATGCCATTCACAACATGCATTCTCACTTTATCATCAAATTCTGGGAGTCGACCTTTAAGCCCAGACATAATTTCAGATGCTTCGATTCCAAAAGGGTTTGCCAAAAAACACTCCTTTTCACACTCCACAGCAGTAGTTCTATTAATGTTGTTGGCAATGGTCCAAACTCCACCATACATTGACAATCCTTGATATTGAGATATTTAAGGTTACGGAAGACACCTTCATGAAACGACACCTCTGATATTCTTATTGCTCCCAGCTTTAATTATTTGTGCCCAGGCATGCATTTGACATTGGAAATGTCTAGTTTACTGGACATAGAGTCTGTTAATGTTCTTTACCCTCCATCTTTTCTGAATGGCATTTCGTTTAATCCGCAATCCTCTATTTCTAATCGTTCAAGATTGTTAAGCTCCATGACAGATGGTGGCAAGTACTCTACACCTGACTGTCCAATTTTCAAACGTCTCAACCGAGTCAACAATCTAATGGAATCAGGAAAACATTTCAACTCTGATCAATTCGAAATTACCAATTCCTCTAAGCTCCTTAGATAACCAATGGAATTGGGAAATCTTTGCAATCGCTTGAGAGATTGGATCCTCAATTTCTTCAATCTCCTTAGGTCGCCGATGGGTTCTGGAAAATGTTTCAATTGCGAGCGCAAAAGCTCCAATTGTTGTAAACTCCCTAGGGAACCAAAGGAAGCAGGCAATTTTGTCAACAATTCGCTCCCGAAAATCAGAACTTGGCAATTCATTTAATCTTGTATCTCTTAAAATTAATTCTCTCAATGACTGGTTACTTGCAACTTGGGGAGGCAATACTTTAATTCTGGAACAACCTGAGATATTTAAGCGCTCAAGGGTTCTTATGTTTCCAAAATCTTTTTTAGAGACGACCAACTTGTTACATTTGTCCAAATACAAATGTTGAAGTTGTACTAAATTCCCAAAGGAGCATGGAAGCATCTCCAATTTTTGCACTCGGACAATTCAATATATTGGAGTTTGGTCAACTTCCCAAAGGAATCTTCCAACGACTTCATTTCTGAAAAGCTCTTTAACTCCAAGTGCTTCAAGCATTGGAGATTACAGAATTCATTTGGCAGTGTTTCCATATATCCATTGTGCAGGAAAAAAATTTCTAGGTGCTTCAGCTTCCCTATGGACTTGGAATCTTTAAAAGAGGAGAATGAATAATATTCAACTCCCTCAGCTGTAGAGGTGCCTCAGAATTATGGTCTCCCCACAGTGTTGTCAATTCTTGGGCAGCAGAGTCGACTTTAATATTTGTTACAACATCGGCTCCAACTAGGGATGGTGCTTTCTCATAAAGTGCCAAGAATAGTAGACCAGGTGCCTCCATCCATTGGGCGACCTAGTGTGAAGGCGACGATTCTGAGTTCTCCTACAAGTGAAATCACCATCAGAAACTTTTAATGGAGTCGCCCGAGCATGTGCAACCAATATTTGCCTATGGTTGATTGCTCAACCGGGCCATAGGACTATAACAATGTCGTTCTCCCAGGGATCAACTTTGAAAATCCCCGGCAATGGCGCCAAAATGTTGACACTTAGAACTGAAATGGGTTGCAGCAAATCAATCTCGATGCAACCTCGAACCACTTTGGATTCGAAGCTGCCCTCTTCCAACCTGAGAGGGATCTCTCGAAAAATGTCACGATAGGAATTTGAATAGCATGAAAAAGGTGGGCAGATTTATGGGTGAAAGATGGTCTTGGATTCATGGGGTTTGGGGGTTAAACCAGGAAAAGGTCCATTGGGCATGCAGTCAAATGAAAACCGAAGAAAAGAAACAATAACAAAGATTAAATAACTTGCAGAAAGTGAGGAAAATTAAGTCTATCTTTCAGCGCTTTAATTGTCATGATGCGGTAGAGGAAAGAAAAAGGGAAGGCTGATGTAGCGAATGATATATGCATCATTTTGAAAATGTAGGCTGGTCTTACACCGTTGATAGCGTGTGTAGAGGAAAGACATCGAACAATTACAGAAAACCCAAATCCATTCCTTATAGTAGTGGTCGTACTAAAGTATAACGAAGCCCATCGGTTAGACGAAAACAAAATGTAATGCAGTTGTGATGGATTAAGGAAGACATGAGGCTATGGTAACACATCAACTGCGAGTAAGGAATACATAATTTAAATCCAAACAATTTAACACAGTCAAAGGAGAAGAAAACATGCTGAAATAAAATCAACCGTGATGAATCTCACAATCACAATAAAAAAAAATTCATCTTTATTGCTCCATTAACAGTTTACAAAAACTCAGTCCATTAATGGCTTACAAAAAACTCAGTCATTACAAATGAAACCCTCTTGACAGAGGTTTTCCCCCTGCTGCGCTCATGCGCGGCCCCGTCGAATGTTATGTACATCAGTCTTTTAAACAGAAAAATAAAACTCTTTGTCTTCCAGGAATCTGAACTTGTTCGCCTTCCCTAAACTGTGCGAATGCCAGGTGCGTTCTCCAGCTACCAGATGCTTCGTCAGTTTTTGCTGAACCATTATTAATCATTTGACAGTGGGAGATGGATTTAATGATATTATTTTCGGTGTCTCCGTGTTATTATAGTTCCTGTGGGAAACCATATTGAGAAGCTGTGCGCAGGATCATTTGTTTAAATCCATCTGCTTCCATAATTTCTCGCCCCTCCTTTGTCTTTGCGATCACAGTGTTGACAATGTAGCCATGAAAGGAGAGAATATTTGAACTTTTAACCTCCAATATATGAATAAACTCCAGGGCCTTCAATTTGAAATTCTGACTTAAACCATCCCCGTATGATTAAACCTAACCCTTTGCTTTTAATTCTAGCCTCAAAGCCGTGCAGAAGATAGCTGGCTTCAATGGCATCTGTTGCTGCTGTGTCTACAGTGATGGATTCAAGTTTTGGGGGGAATTTGATGACCCAAACTAATGGTTGCTTGCTGGCTTCCAAACCCCTCGCCAACGCAACGGTCTGTCGTTCTGATAAGAAGGTCTGGCTTCCGAACGAAACGTACACAACTGAATGCGGCCTCTGAGAATTCAGCCACTGAACCAGCTCATCCTCGCTGATCTCCTCCATTTTTTCTCTGCCCTCCTTCCTTGCAAAGCTTGGTGGAAGCACCGGGCCTATGGACCAAATGGGCTTCCCTGTCAGGCTTCTCATATGCCTTAGGCACGCAGGCTCGAGGTCTTCGAAGGTATTGATCAGCATTCCCCAGCCATGACTCAGCAATTGTAAGCTACGGACGATGAACTGTTGAAACGGCTTCGACATGTCGAGCTCGAAGAATCCGACGACTATCTCGTTCTTATTGAATCGGAGCGGGCCCGGCAAATTCATGCTGAGAACAACGCTGTCCCCCTCTTTCTACAACGCATTGTGAGATATTGAAACCACGACAGAGACGAGTAGGTTCATGGCGAATGCCCCGCATGTATTTAACAAAACTCGGGGGACACCATACTTTTCACCCGTCTGCGGAGTCCATGGCATGAAGACGTCGCTGATAATAAAAACCGGCGGAGAACGACCCGTTTCTTGTTCTTGGAGCTGCTGGCGGAGCCAGTGCTCAAAGGGTTCTGCATCTTTCACGGCAAGATTGAAAATGAGATCGATCGAATTGGAGGGAAATACATCGATGCTCTCGCGTCCTTCCAGCAGTCCCTCCACGACAGGCATCGGAAGGACTAACACACAAATATCTAAACCGACGGATTGAGCTTCGAGTAGGGCTCCGTCTCCCTGGCAGGCGCTTGCAGGCATCGTGACATAGCTCACCGCGGCGCCATGTGTTTTCAAGACCATGAAACTGGGAATTTATCGCGAAAGTTTCCATGGATGAAGAGCTAAACAGGAAAATGAAAAAGCATTGCAATGTAATGTGCATGAATCTGAATGTATGTCATGTCATGCCTACCAGCATAAAATGCATGGTCTGAACCCTAATGGGAGGTGGGTAGTTCGGTGCGCGCTGTCGGTCGATGGTAATTTCTGTGTAATGCTACTCGAATTAATTTATTGGTCGAATATTTGTTATTGTCTTCTAGTTCTTCTCGCACCAACAGTTGGCGCATAGAAAACTACTTTCTGCCTCTACCCACTGTCCTCAATTCTTCTTTTAAGAATTCTCGTCTCCGCCTCTACCCACTGTCCTTCTCAATTATTCTTTGAAGAATCCTCGTCCCCCGCTTCTTGAAGCTTCAGATATTTGAAGGTCAACATTACTGAATCATGGGAGAATGTATGGAAGTGCTGCAGATTTGGAACTAACACCTGGAAACTCTTTCAATATTGCTGACCTCTTAAATTTCTCCTATTGCCCCTCTTCTCCGCCTGCATGGTAACGTCCCAACCACCTTCCATAATATTCGTCTCCCGGAGTCGGTTCCTCAGATTCTTCTGACAATGCAACCCTTCTTCTTGCCGGGCGATTCTTTTCTTGTTCGCTCCGGATAAATGTATTTTGGAAATTCTTCCAAGGGCCGTCGATGTGCATTTATTTTAGGAAGTAGCCCTCTGCAGCTTTCGATTTTATCGTGGCTGGAGCGATCTTCTGCCAACTTTTGAAGGGTATCCTTTCTTACGGAAAGCTTCTTGTCACGTAACCGCTCTACAACAAGCTTAATAACTTCAGAAGGCACGCTTCTAGGGTTGGAATTTGCTAGATGACGTATGCCATTCACAACATGCATTCTCACTTTATCATCAAAGTCTCGGAGTCGACCTTTAAGACTAGACAGAATTTCAGATGCTTCGGTTCCAAAAGGGTTTGCCAAAAAACACTCCTTTGCACACTCCACATCAGTAGTTCAATTAATGTTGTTGGCAATGGTCCAACCTCCACCAGAAAATGAAAATACTTGATATTGAGATATTTAATGTTAGGGAAGACACCTTCACGAAACGATACCTCTAATATTCTTATTGCTCGCAGCTTTAATTATTTCTTCCCAGGCATGCATTTGACATTGGAAATGCCCAGTTTACTCGACATAGAGTCTATTAATGTTCTTTCCCCTCCATCTTTTCTGAATGGAATTAAATTTAATCCACAATCCTCTATTTCTAACCATTCAATATTGTTCAGCTCCATGACAGATGGTGGCAAGTACTCTACACCTGACTGTCCAATTTTCAAACGTCTCCACCGAGTCAACAATCTAATGGAATCAGGAAAACATTTCAACTCTGAGCAATTTGAAATTACCAATTCCTCTAAACTCGTTAGATAACCAATGGAATTGGGAAAACTTTCCAATCGCTTGAGAGATTGGATCCTCAATTGTTTCAAGCTCCTTAGGTCGTCGATGGACTCTGGAAAATGTTTCAATTTCGAGCGCAAAATCTCCAATCGCTGTAAAATCCCTAGGGAACCAAAGGAAGCAGGCAATTTTTTCAACAATTCGTTGCCGAAAATCAGAACTTGGCAATTCCTTTAATCTTGTATCTCTTAAAATTAATTCTCTCAATGACTGGTTACTTGCAACTTGGGGAGGCAATACTTTAATTCTGGAACAACCTGAGATCTTTAAGCGCTCAAGGGTTCTTAGGTTTCCAAAATATTTTTTAGAGACGACCAACTTGTTACATTTGTCCAAATACAAATGTTGAAGTTGTACTAAATTCCCGAAGGAGCATGGAAGCATCTGCAATTTTTGCACTCAGACAATTCAATATATTGGAGTTTGGTCAACTTCCCAAAGGAATTTGGCAACGACTTCATTTTTGAAAAGCTCTTTAACTCCAAGTGCTTCAAGCATTGGAGATTACAGAATTCATTTGGCAGTGTTTCCATATATCCATCGTGCAGGACATTTTTTTCTAGGTGCTTCAGCTTCCCTATGGACTTGGAATCTTTAAAAGCGTAGCATCAATAATATTCAACTCCCTCATCTGTAGAGGTGCCTCAGAATTATGGTCTCCCCACAGTGTTGTCAATTCTTGGGCAACAAAGTCGACTTTAATATCTGTTACAACATCGACTCCAACTAGGGATGGCGCTTTCTCGTAAAGTGCTAAGAACAGTAGACCAGGTGCCTCCATCCATTGGGAGACCTAGCATGAAGGCGACAATTCTGAGTTCTCCTACCAGTGAAATCACCATTAGAAACTTTTAATGGAGTCGCCAGAGCATGTGCAACCAATATTTTCCTATGGCTAACTGCTCAACTGGGCCATAGGACTATAACAATGTCGTTCTCCCAGGGATCAACTTCGAAAATCCCCGGAAACGGCGCCAAAATGTTGACACTCAGAACTGAAATGGGTTGCACCAAATCAATCCCGAGGCAACCTCTAACCACTTTGGATTAGAAGCTGCCCTCTTCCAACCCGAGAGGGATCTCTCGAAAAATGTCACGATAGGAATTTGAATAGCATGAAAAAGGTGGGTATATTTATGGGTGAAAGATGGTCTTGGATTCATGGGGTTTGGGGTTTAAACTAGGAAAAGGTCCATTGGGGATGGAGTCAAATGAAAACCAAAGAAAAGAAACAATAACAGAGATTAAATAACTTGCAGAAAGTGAGGCAAAGTAAGTCTATCTTTCAGCGCTTTAATTGTCATGATGCAATAGCGGAAAGAAAAAGGAAAGGCCGACGTAG
>ML781786.1:495837-508448 GCA_009831015.1 Picea engelmannii | reverse complement strand
AAAACAAAATGTAATGCAGTTGTGATGGATTAAGGAAGACATAAGGCTATGGTAACACATCAACTGCGAGTAAGGAATACATAATTGAAATCCAAACAATTTAACACAGTCGAAGGAGAAGAAAACATGCTGAAAGAAAATCAACCGTGATGAATCTCACAATCACAATAAAAAACAAATCATCCTTATTGCTCCATTAACAGTTTACAAAAAATCAGTCCATTAATGGCTTACAAAAAACTCAGTCATTACAAATGAAACCCTCTTGAAAGAGGTTTTCCCCCTGATGCGCTCATGCGCGCCCCCCTCGAATGTTACAAACATCAGTCTTTTAAACAGAAAAATAAAACTCTTTGTCTTCCAGGATTCTGAACTGGTTCGCCTTCCCTAAACTGTGCGAATTCCAGGTGCGTCCGCCAGCTGCCAGATGCTTTGTCAATTTTTGCTGAACCGTTATTAATCATTCGACAGTGGGAGAGGGATTTAATGATATTCTTTTTGGTGTCTCCGTATTATTATAGTTCTTGTGGGAAACCATATTGAGAAGCTGCGCGCAGGATCATTTGTTTAAATCCATCTTCTTCCATAATTTCTCTCCCCTCCTTTGTCTTTACGATCACAGTGTTGACAATGTAGCCATGAAAGGAGAGAATATTTGAACTTTTAACCTCCAATATCTTAATAAACTCCAGGGCCTTCAATTTGAAATTCTGACTTAACCCATCCCCATATGATTAAACCTAACACTTTGCTTTTAATTCTATCCTCAAAGCCGTGCAGAAGATAACTGGCTTCAATGGCATCTGCTGCTGTGGTGTCTACAGTGATGGATTCGAGTTTTGGGGGGAATTTGATGCCCCAAGCTAACAGTTGCTCGCTGGCTTCCAAATCCCCTGCCAATGCAACGGTCTGTCATTCTGATAAGAATGTCTGGCTACCAAACGAGACGTACACAACTAAATGCGGCCTCTGAGAATTCAGCCATTGAACCATCTCGTCCTCACTGATGCCCTCCATTTTTTCTCTGCCCGCCTTCCCTGCAAAGCTTGGTGGAAGCACTGGGCCTATGGACCAAAAGGGATTCCCTTTCAGGCTTCTCATATGCCTTAGGCATGCAGGCTCGAGGTCTTCGAAGGTATTGATGAGCATTCCCCATCCATGACTCAGTAATTGTAAGCTACGGACGTAGAACTGCTGCAACGGCTTCGACATGTTGAGCTCGAAGAATCCGATGACTATCTCGTTCTTATTGAATCGGAGCGGACTCGGCAAATTCATGCTGAGAACAACGCTGTCCCCTTCTTTCTGCAACGCGTTGTGAGATATTTAAACCACAATGGAGTCGAGCAGGTTCATGGAAAATGCCTCGCATGTATTTAACAAAACTCGAGGGACACCATACTTTTCACTCGTCTGTGGAGTCCATGGCATGAAGACATCGCTGATTATACAAACCGGTGGAGAACGACCCGTTTCTTGTTCTTGGAGCTGCTGGCGGAGCCAGTGCTCAAAGGGTTCTGCAACCTTCACGGCAAGATTGAAAATGAGATCGATCGAATTGTAGGGAAATACATCGGCGCTCTCGCGTCCTTCCGGCAGTCCCTCCACGATAGGCGTCGGAAGGACTAACACACAAATATCTAAAGCGATGGATTGAGCTTCGAGTAGGGCTCCTTCTCCCTGGCAGGCGCTTGCAGGCGTCGTGACATAGCTCACCGCGGCGCCATGTGTTGTCAAGACCATTAAACTGGGAAATTATCGTGAAAGTTGCCATGGATGAATAGCTAAACAGGAAAATGAAATAGCATTGCAATGTAATGTGCATGAATCTGAATGTATGTCATGTCATGCCTACCAGCATAAAATGCATGGTCTGAACCCTAATGGGAGGTGGTTAGTTCGTTGTGCGCTGTCGGTTGATGGTAATTTCTGTGTAATGCTACTCGAATTAATTTATTGCTCGAATATTTGTTATTGTCTTCTAGTTCTTCTTGCACCAACAGCTGGCGCATAGAAAACTGCTTTCTGCCTCTACCCACTGTTCTCAATTCTTCTTTTAAGAATTATCGTCTCTGCCTCTACCCATTTTCCTTCTCAATTCTTCTTTGAAGAATCCTCGTCCCCCGCTTCTTGAAGCTCCAGATATTTGCAGGTCAACATTACTGAATCACGGGAGAATGTATGGAAGTGCTGCAGATTTGGAACTAATGCCTGGAAACTCTTTCAATATTGATGGCCTCCTAAATTTCTCCTGTTGCCCCTCTTCTCTGCCTGCATGGTAACGTACCAGCCACCTGCCATAATGTTCATCTCCCGGAGTCGGTTCCTGAGCTGCTTCTGACAATGCAGCCCTTCTTCTCGTCGGGCGATTCTTTTCTTGTTCGCTCCAGATTAATGCATTTTGGAAATTCTTCCAAGGGCCGTCGATGTGCGTTTATTTCAGGAAGTAGCCCTCTGCAGCTTCCGATTTTATCGTGGCTGGAGCGATCTTCTGCCAACTTTTGAAGGGTATCCTTTCTTGCGGAAAGCTTCTTGTCACGTAACTGCTCTGCAAGAAGCTTAATAACTTCAGAAGGCACGCATCTAGGGTTGGAATTTTCCAAATGACATATGCCATTCACAACATGCATTCTCACTTTATCATCAAAGTCTCAGAGTCGACCTTTAAGCCTAGACATAATTTTGGATGCTTTGGTTCCAAAAGGGTTTGCCAAAAAACACTCCTTTGCAAACTCCAAAGCAGTAGTTCTATTAATGTTGTTGGCAATGGTCCAACCTCCACCAGACAATGACAATCCTTGATATTGATATATTTAAGGTTAGGGAAGACACCTTCACGAAACGATACCTATAATTTTCTTATTGCTCGCAGCTTTAATTATTTGTGCCCAGGCATGCATTTGACATTGGAAATGTCCAGTTTACTCGACATAGAGTCTGTTAATGTTCTTTCCCCTCCATCTTTTCTGAATGGCATTAAATTTAATCCACAATCCTCTATTTCTAACCGTTCAATATTGTTCAGCTCCATGACAGATGGTGGCAAGTACTCTACACCTGACTGTCAAATTTTCAAATGTCTCTACCGACTCAACAATCTAATGGAATCAGGAAAACATTTCAACTCTGAGCAATTTGAAATTACCAATTCCTCTAAACTCGTTAGATAACCAATGGAATTGGGAAAACTTTCCAATAGCTTGAGAGATTGGATCCTCAATTGTTTCAAGCTCCCTAGGTCGTCGATGGAATCTGGCAAATGTTTCAATTTCGAGCGCAAAATCTCCAATCGCTGTAAACTCCCTAGGGAACCAAAGGAAGCAGGCAATTTTTTCAACAATTCGTTGCCGAAAATCAGAACTTGGCAATTCCTTTAATCTTGTATCTCTTAAAATTAATTCTCTCAATGACTGGTTACTTGCAACTTGGGGAGGCAATACTTTAATTCTGGAACAACCTGAGATCTTTAAGCGCTCAAGGGTTCTTAGGTTTCCAAAATATTTTTTAGAGACGACCAACTTGTTACATTTGTCCAAATACAAATGTTGAAGTTGTACTAAATTCCCGAAGGAGCATGGAAGCATCTGCAATTTTTGCACTCAGACAATTCAATATATTGGAGTTTGGTCAACTTCCCAAAGGAATTTGGCAACGACTTCATTTTTGAAAAGCTCTTTAACTCCAAGTGCTTCAAGCATTGGAGATTACAGAATTCATTTGGCAGTGTTTCCATATATCCATCGTGCAGGACATTTTTTTCTAGGTGCTTCAGCTTCCCTATGGACTTGGAATCTTTAAAAGCGTAGCATCAATAATATTCAACTCCCTCATCTGTAGAGGTGCCTCAGAATTATGGTCTCCCCACAGTGTTGTCAATTCTTGGGCAACAAAGTCGACTTTAATATCTGTTACAACATCGACTCCAACTAGGGATGGCGCTTTCTCGTAAAGTGCTAAGAACAGTAGACCAGGTGCCTCCATCCATTGGGAGACCTAGCATGAAGGCGACAATTCTGAGTTCTCCTACCAGTGAAATCACCATTAGAAACTTTTAATGGAGTCGCCAGAGCATGTGCAACCAATATTTTCCTATGGCTAACTGCTCAACTGGGCCATAGGACTATAACAATGTCGTTCTCCCAGGGATCAACTTCGAAAATCCCCGGAAACGGCGCCAAAATGTTGACACTCAGAACTGAAATGGGTTGCACCAAATCAATCCCGAGGCAACCTCTAACCACTTTGGATTAGAAGCTGCCCTCTTCCAACCCGAGAGGGATCTCTCGAAAAATGTCACGATAGGAATTTGAATAGCATGAAAAAGGTGGGTATATTTATGGGTGAAAGATGGTCTTGGATTCATGGGGTTTGGGGTTTAAACTAGGAAAAGGTCCATTGGGGATGGAGTCAAATGAAAACCAAAGAAAAGAAACAATAACAGAGATTAAATAACTTGCAGAAAGTGAGGCAAAGTAAGTCTATCTTTCAGCGCTTTAATTGTCATGATGCAATAGCGGAAAGAAAAAGGAAAGGCCGACGTAGAGAAGGATATATGTAACATTCTAAAAATGTAGGCTGGTCTTACACTACTGATAGCGTGTGCAGAGGAAAGACATCAAACAATTACATAAAACCCAAATCCATTCGTTATAGTAGTGGTCGTACTAAAGTATAACGAAGCCCATCGGTTAGACAAAAACAAAATGTAATGCAGTTGTGATGGATTAAGGAAGACATAAGGCTATGGTAACACATCAACTGCGAGTAAGGAATACATAATTGAAATCCAAACAATTTAACACAGTCGAAGGAGAAGAAAACATGCTGAAAGAAAATCAACCGTGATGAATCTCACAATCACAATAAAAAACAAATCATCCTTATTGCTCCATTAACAGTTTACAAAAAATCAGTCCATTAATGGCTTACAAAAAACTCAGTCATTACAAATGAAACCCTCTTGAAAGAGGTTTTCCCCCTGATGCGCTCATGCGCGCCCCCCTCGAATGTTACAAACATCAGTCTTTTAAACAGAAAAATAAAACTCTTTGTCTTCCAGGATTCTGAACTGGTTCGCCTTCCCTAAACTGTGCGAATTCCAGGTGCGTCCGCCAGCTGCCAGATGCTTTGTCAATTTTTGCTGAACCGTTATTAATCATTCGACAGTGGGAGAGGGATTTAATGATATTCTTTTTGGTGTCTCCGTATTATTATAGTTCTTGTGGGAAACCATATTGAGAAGCTGCGCGCAGGATCATTTGTTTAAATCCATCTTCTTCCATAATTTCTCTCCCCTCCTTTGTCTTTACGATCACAGTGTTGACAATGTAGCCATGAAAGGAGAGAATATTTGAACTTTTAACCTCCAATATCTTAATAAACTCCAGGGCCTTCAATTTGAAATTCTGACTTAACCCATCCCCATATGATTAAACCTAACACTTTGCTTTTAATTCTATCCTCAAAGCCGTGCAGAAGATAACTGGCTTCAATGGCATCTGCTGCTGTGGTGTCTACAGTGATGGATTCGAGTTTTGGGGGGAATTTGATGCCCCAAGCTAACAGTTGCTCGCTGGCTTCCAAATCCCCTGCCAATGCAACGGTCTGTCATTCTGATAAGAATGTCTGGCTACCAAACGAGACGTACACAACTAAATGCGGCCTCTGAGAATTCAGCCATTGAACCATCTCGTCCTCACTGATGCCCTCCATTTTTTCTCTGCCCGCCTTCCCTGCAAAGCTTGGTGGAAGCACTGGGCCTATGGACCAAAAGGGATTCCCTTTCAGGCTTCTCATATGCCTTAGGCATGCAGGCTCGAGGTCTTCGAAGGTATTGATGAGCATTCCCCATCCATGACTCAGTAATTGTAAGCTACGGACGTAGAACTGCTGCAACGGCTTCGACATGTTGAGCTCGAAGAATCCGATGACTATCTCGTTCTTATTGAATCGGAGCGGACTCGGCAAATTCATGCTGAGAACAACGCTGTCCCCTTCTTTCTGCAACGCGTTGTGAGATATTTAAACCACAATGGAGTCGAGCAGGTTCATGGAAAATGCCTCGCATGTATTTAACAAAACTCGAGGGACACCATACTTTTCACTCGTCTGTGGAGTCCATGGCATGAAGACATCGCTGATTATACAAACCGGTGGAGAACGACCCGTTTCTTGTTCTTGGAGCTGCTGGCGGAGCCAGTGCTCAAAGGGTTCTGCAACCTTCACGGCAAGATTGAAAATGAGATCGATCGAATTGTAGGGAAATACATCGGCGCTCTCGCGTCCTTCCGGCAGTCCCTCCACGATAGGCGTCGGAAGGACTAACACACAAATATCTAAAGCGATGGATTGAGCTTCGAGTAGGGCTCCTTCTCCCTGGCAGGCGCTTGCAGGCGTCGTGACATAGCTCACCGCGGCGCCATGTGTTGTCAAGACCATTAAACTGGGAAATTATCGTGAAAGTTGCCATGGATGAATAGCTAAACAGGAAAATGAAATAGCATTGCAATGTAATGTGCATGAATCTGAATGTATGTCATGTCATGCCTACCAGCATAAAATGCATGGTCTGAACCCTAATGGGAGGTGGTTAGTTCGTTGTGCGCTGTCGGTTGATGGTAATTTCTGTGTAATGCTACTCGAATTAATTTATTGCTCGAATATTTGTTATTGTCTTCTAGTTCTTCTTGCACCAACAGCTGGCGCATAGAAAACTGCTTTCTGCCTCTACCCACTGTTCTCAATTCTTCTTTTAAGAATTATCGTCTCTGCCTCTACCCATTTTCCTTCTCAATTCTTCTTTGAAGAATCCTCGTCCCCCGCTTCTTGAAGCTCCAGATATTTGCAGGTCAACATTACTGAATCACGGGAGAATGTATGGAAGTGCTGCAGATTTGGAACTAATGCCTGGAAACTCTTTCAATATTGATGGCCTGTTAAATTTCTCCTGTTGCCCCTCTTCTCTGCTTGCATGGTAACGTACCAGCCACCTTCCATAATATTCGTCTCACGGAGTCGGTTCCTGAGCTACTTCTGACAATGCAGCCCTTCTTCTCGCCGGGCGATTCTTTTCTTGTTCGCTCCAGATTAATGTATTTTGGAAATTCTTCCAAGGGCCTTCGATGTGCGTTTATTTTAGGAAGTAGCCCTCTGCAGCTTCCTATTTTATCGTGGCTGGAGCGATCTTCTGCCAACTTTTGAAGGGTATCCTTTCTTGCGGAAAGCTTCTTGTCACGTAACTGCTCTGCAAGAAGCTTAATAACTTCAGAAGGCACGCATCTAGGGTTGGAATTTGCCAGATGACATATGCAATTCACAACATGCATTCTCACTTTATCATCAAAGTCTCGGATTCGACCTTTAAGCCTAGACAGAATTTCAGATGCTTCGGTTCCAAAAGGGTTTGCCAAAAAACACTCCTTTGCAAACTCCAGAGCAGTAGTTCTATTAATGTTGTTGGCAATGGTCCAACCTCCACCAGACAATGACAATCCTTGATATTGAGATATTTAGGGTTAGGGAAGACACCTTCACGAAACGATACCTCTAATTTTCTTATTGCTCGCAGCTTTAATTATTTGTGCCCAGGCATGCATTTGACATTGGAAATGTCCAGTTTACTCGACATAGAGTCTGTTAATGTTCTTTCCCCTCCATCTTTTCTGAATGGCATTTCGTTTTATCCACAATCCTCCATTTCTAACCGTTCAAGATTGTTCAGCTCCATGACAGATGGTGGCAAGTACTCTACACCTGACTGTCCAATTTTCAAACGTCTCAACCGAGTCAACAATCTAATGGAATCAGGCAAACATTTCAACTCTGAGCAATTTGAAATTACCAATTCCTCTAAACTCGTTAGATAACCAATGGAATTGGGAAAACTTTCCAATCGCTTGAGAGATTGGATCCTCAATTGCTTCAAGCTCCTTAGGTCGCCGATGGACTCTGGAAAATGTTTCAATTTCGAGCGCAAAATCTCCAATCGTTGTAAACTCCCTAGGGAACCAAAGGAAGCAGGCAATTTTTTCAACAATTCGCTGCCGAAAATCAGAACTTGGCAATTCCTTTAATCTTGTATCTCTTAAAATTAATTCTCTCAATGACTGGTTACTTGCAACTTGGGGAGGCAATACTTTAATTCTGGAACAACCTGAGATCTTTAAGCGCTCAAGGGTTCTTATGTTTCCAAAATCTTTTTTAGAGACAACCAACTTGTTACATTTGTCCAAATACAAATGTTGAAGTTGTACTAAATTCCCGAAGGAGCATAGAAGCATCTGCAATTTTTGCACTCGAACAATTCAATATATTGGAGTTTGGTCAACTTCCCAAAGGAATCTGGCAACGACTTCATTTCTGAAAAGCTCTTTAACTCCAAGTGCTTCAAGCATTGGAGATTACAGAATTCATTTGGCAGTGTTTCCATATATCCATCGTGCAGGACAATTTTTTCTAGGTGCTTCAGCTTCCCTATGGACTTGGAATCTTTAAAAGCGGAGCATCAATAATATTCAACTCCCTCAGCTGTAGAGGTGCCTCAGAATTATGGTCTCCCCACAGTGTTGTCAATTCTTGGGAGGCAGTGTCGACTTTAATATCTGTTACAACATCGACTCCAACTAGGGATGGCGCTTTCTTGTAAAGTGCCAAGAACAGTAGACCAGGTGCGTCCATCCATTGGGCAACCTAGCGTGAAGGCGACAATTCTGAGTTCTCCTACCAGTGAAATCACCATCAGAATCTTTTAATGGAGTCGCCAGAGCATGTGCAACTAATATTTGCCTATGGCTGACTGCTTAACCGGGCCATAGGACTATAACAATGTTGTTCTCCCAGGGATCAACTTCGAAAATCCCCGGAAACGGCGCCAAAATGTTGACACTCAGAACTTAAATGGGTTGCAACAAATCAATCCCGAGGCAACCTCGAACCACTTTGGATTAGAAGCTGCCCTCTTCCAACTCGAGAGGGATATCTCGAAAAATGTGACGATAGGAATTTGAATAGCATGAAAAAGGTGGGCAGATTTATGGGTGAAAGATGGTGTTGGATTCATGGGGTTTGGGGGTTAAACCAGGAAAAGGTCCATTGGGCATGGAGTCAAATGAAAACCAAAGAAAAGAAACAATAACAGAGATTAAATAACTTGCAGAAAGTGAGGCAAAGTAAGTCTATCTTTCAGCGCTTTAATTGTCATGATGTGGTAGCGGAAAGAAAAAGGAAAGGCCGACGTAGTGAAGGATATATGCATCATTCTGAAAATGTAGGTTGGTCTTACACCGCTGATAGCGTGTGCAGAGGAAAGACATCAAACAATTACAGAAAACCCAAATCCATTCGTTATAGTAGTGGTCGTACTAAAGTATAACGAAACCCATCGGTTAGACGAAAACAAAATGTAATGCAGTTGTGATGTATTAAGGAAGACATAAGGCTATGGTAACACATCAACTGCGAGTAAGGAATACATAATTGAAATCCAAACAATTTAACACAGTCGAAGGAGAAGAAAACATGTTGAAAGAAAATCAACCGTGATGAATCTCACAATCACAATAAAAAGAAAATCATCTTTATTGCTCCATTAACAGTTTAGAAAAACTCAGTCCATTAATGGCTTACAAAAAACTCAGTCATTACAAATGAAAGCCTCTTGACTGAGGTTTTCCCCCTACTGTGCTCATGCGCGCCCCCCTCGATTGTTACATACATCAGTCTTTTAAACAGAAAAATAAAACTCTTTGTCTTCCAGGAATCTGAACTGGTTCACCTTCCATAAACTGTGCGAATGCCAGGTGCGTCCGCCAGCTGCCAGATGCTTCGTCAGTTTTTGCTGAACCGTTATTAATCATTCGACAGTGGGAGAGGGATTTAATGATAATCTTTTCGGTGTCTCCGTATTATTATAGTTCCTATGGGAAACCATATTGAGAAGCTGCGCGCAGGATCATTTGTTTAAATCCATTTGCTTCCATAATTTCTCGCCCCTCCTTTGTCTTTGCGATCACAGTGTTGACAATGTAGCCATGAAAGGAGAGAATATTTGAACTTTTAACCTCCAATATTTGAAGAAACTACAGGGCCTTCAATTTGAAATTCTGACTTAACCCATCCCTGTATGATTAAACCTAACCCTTTGCTTTTAATTCTAGCCTCAAAGCCGTGGGGAAGATAGCTGGCTTCAATGGCATCTGCTGCTGCTGTGTCTGCAGTGGTGGATTCGAGTTTTGGGGGGAATTTGATGACCCAAACTAACGGTTGCTCGCTGGCTTCCAAACCCCCCGCCAACGCAACGGTCTGTCGTTCTGATAAGAAGGTCTGGCTTCCGAACGAAACGTACACAACTGAATGCGGCCTCTGAGAATTCAGCCACCGAACCAGCTCGTCCTCGCTGATGTCCTCCATTTTTTCTCTGACCGCCTTCCCTTCAAAGCTTGGTGGAAGCACCGGGCCTATGGACCAGATGGGCTTCCCTGTCAGGCTTCTCATATGCCTTAGGCGCGCAGGCTGGAGGTCTTCGAAGGTATTGATGAGCATTCCCCAGCCATGACTCAGCAATTGTAAGCTACGGACGACGAACTGCTGCAACGGCTTCGACGTGTCGAGCTCGAAGAATCCGACGGCTATCTCGTTCTTATTGAATCGGAGCGGACTCGGCAAATTCATGCTGAGAACAATGCTGTCCCCTTCTTTCTGCAACGCGTTGTGAGATATCGAAACCGCGACGGAGTCGAGCGGGTTCATGGCGAATTCCCCGCATGTATTTAACAAAACTCGGGGGACACCATACTTTTCACCCGTCTGCGGAGTCCATGGCATGAAGTCGTCGCTGATAATACAAACCGGCGGAGAACGGCCCGTTTCTTGTTCTTGGAGCTGCTGGCGGAGCCAGCGCTCAAAGGGTTCTGCAAGTTTCACGGCAAGATTGAAAATGAGATCGATCGAATCGGAGGGAAATACATCGGCGCTCTCGCGTCCTTCCGGCAGTCCCTCCACGACAGGCGTCGGAAGGACTAACACACAAATATCTAAACCGGCGGATTGAGCTTCGAGCAGGGCTCCTTCTCCCTGGCAGACGCTTGCAGGCGTCGTGACATAGCTCACCGCGGCGCCATGTGTTGTCAAGACCATTAAACTGGGAATTTATCGCGAAAGTTGCCATGGATGAAGAGCTGAACAGGAAAATGAAAAAGCATTGCAATGTAATGTGCATGAATCTGAATGTATGTCATGTCATGCCTGCCAGCAGAAAATGCGTGGTCTGAACCCTAATGGGAGGTGGGTAGTTCATTGCGCGCTGTCGGTCGATGGTAATTTCTGTGTAATGCTACTCGAATTAATTTATTGGTCGAATATTTGTTATTGTCTTAGTTCTTCTCGCACCAACAGCTGGCGCATAGAAAACTGCTTTCTGCCTCTACCCACTGTCCTCAATTCTTCTTTTAAGAATTCTCGTCTCCGCCTCTACCCATTGTCCTTCTCAATTCTTTTTTGAAGAATCCTCGTTCCCCCGCTTCTTGAAGCTCCAGATATTTGCAGGTCAACATTACTGAATCACGGGAGAATGTATGGAAGTACTGCAGATTTGGAACTAACGCCTGGAAACTCTTTCAATATTGATGACCTCTTAAATTTCTCCTGTTGCCCCTCTTCTCCGCCTGTACGGTAACGTCCCAGCCACCTGCTATAATATTCGTCTCCCGGAGTCGGTTCCTGAGCTGCTTCTGACAATGCAGCCCTTCTTCTCGCCGGGCGATTCTTTTCTTGTTCGCTCCGGATAAATGTATTTTGGAAATTCTTCCAAGGGCCGTCGATGTGCGTTTATTTTAGTAAGTAGCCCTCTGCAGCTTCCGATTTTATCGTGGCTGGAGCGCTCTTCTGCCAACTTTTGAAGGGTATCCTTTCTTACGGAAAGCTTCTTGTCACGTAACCGCTCTGCAACAAGCTTAATAACTTCAGAAGGCACGCATCTAGGGTTGGAATTTGCCAGATCACGTATGCTATTCACAACATGCATTCTCACTTTATCATCAAAGTCTGGGAGTCGACCTTTAAGCCCAGACAGAATTTCAGATGCTTCGGTTCCAAAAGGGTTTGCCAGAAAACACTCCTTTGCACACTCCACAGCAGTAGTTCTATTAATGTTGTTGGCAATGGTCCAACCTCCACCAGACAATGACAATCCTTGATATTGAGATATTTAAGGTTAGGGCAGACACCTTCACGAAACGACACCTCTGATATTCTTATTGCTCGCAGCTTTAATTATTTGTGCCCAGGCATGCATTTGACATTGGAAATGTCCAGTTTACTCGACATAGAGTCTGTTAATGTTCTTTCCCCTCCATCTTTTCTGAATGGCATTTCGTTTAATCCGCAATCCTCTATTTCTAACCGTTCAAGATTGTTCAGCTCCATGACAGATGGTGGCTAGTACTCTACACCTGACTGTCCAATTTTCAAACGTCTCAACCGAGTCAACAATCTAATGGAATCAGGCAAACATTTCAACTCTGAGCAATTCGAAATTACCAATTCCTCTAAACTCGTTAGATAACCAATGGAATTGGGCAAACTTTCCAATCGCTTGAGAGATTGGATCCTCAATT
>ML781786.1:428096-454028 GCA_009831015.1 Picea engelmannii | reverse complement strand
GGCTTTAGGCCATTAGTTGTGATTTAGATTAGTAATGTTATTTTATTTATGTCGGCTTTCGGCCATTAAAACCTCCTAGTCTCCTATATATACCAAGGAGACATTTTCATTTTGAATCATCTTGTACTTGAACATTTAAGTGGAGTAAAATGAGGTTGCCCCCTCGAAGAGGCTTATTATCTGATATTATCTCTTTTTCAAGGCGTTGAGTACTTTTCTTGAGGTTTTTCTATGCTATATTGATGTTTGGTTCTTAACAATCTCCTCTATGGAAGGTAGGACCTTCTCCTCCTCTTGATCCAACATGGAAGGATCATAGAGATTGAGATTCTCCACATTCACCACTAAGTAAATTTTCATGTATGGGGGTAGACTAAGTCTGTAGGTGTTATCTCTCACATTTTTTGATACCTCAAAAGGACCATACCAAATATCCTTTATCTTCTTATTGGGACCATGTAGTCTTTCCTTATTTAGATGTACGCCATAATCTATCTCCCACTCTAAATGTTCTATTTGTTCTATGTTGGTAATTTCTATCCTTTTAATTTTCCTATGACTTGTTCAACATCTCCTATACTTTCAAATGGATCTACCTGATCTTTTGAACATTTTTTTCTTATTTTGATGCATCTGTTGTAAGGTCCTCCCTCATCCCTCCTTGATGTCCATATACAACATCTAAGGGTGAAGGTGGAAAATACCCAAATCAAGTTTCAAAAAGGTGAATTACCAATAGAAACGTAGATTGATCTTTTATAAGAGTGTTGTATATATACTAGGTTTTCATTCTAGGTCTTCAGATGCTTCTAATTGTAACCCCTCCAAAGTTGCATCGAAGTCCTATTGACTACTTTGTCTTCCCATCTGTTTGTGGATGGAATGTTGTAGAACTCTTGATCTTAGTGTCCATCTTCTCCCATAATGTAGTCCAGAAGGAACTAAGAAATATGTTGTCCCTATCTGAGATGATTCTCCTTGGTATCCCAAAGTGCACCTAGACCTGTTAAAAGAACAAGTTTGTTGTTTCCTATCCCTTGATGGCCTTTTTACAAGGCATGAGAATTCACATTTTGTTTAACCTTTCAAATACCACAAATAAATAGTCATGTCTCTTCCATGTGGTTGGTAAACCACCCACAAAATCAATGGAAATGATTTCCCAAGGTCTAGCAAGTACCACTAAGGGATGGCATAGACCTTGATTCCTATTACCAGGTTTGTTGGTACAATAAATTATACATTCTCTAAATACAGTGCTACAACTTCTTTCATTCTAGGTCAGTACATGTACATATGTAAGTTCTTCCCAACACCAAAATGTCTTTCAACCTTGGAGGTCCAAGCCACTCTGATAAGTTGCAATCGTTCACCTTTAGGAACACAAAGCTTGTCGATCTTTTAGAGTAGACCCTTCTAGAAATGATATTCAACCTTATTGTCACCTTCTTCTATATGAGTTTGGATTCATAGTTGTTGGAACACCTCCTTGAAGTCCTCATCTTTTATGTATGTTTCTTTATATGCATCATGGATAAAATGCTCCATCTACATCGGAGTTCCCAAAGTTGCAATCTTGGATGTGGGTGCTCATGAAAGTATGTCTACCAATTTTTTTGTGCTACCTTTCTTATAATTTATGAACAATTGAAATTATTGTAAGAACCCCATCCATTTGTAGTGTCTGGTTTGTTTTAAATTACTCTAGACCTGCAAATACTAGAGCAATTATTGATCTAGGTGGATGTTGGTCTCCTTTCCCATCAGATAGTGCTTCGAGTTTTTGACATATTTTACCAAGACATAGATCTCCATGTCGTATGTAGGGTAGTTGAGGACCACAACATGAAATACTTCAGAATGATAGCAGATAGGCCTTCCTCCCTCCATTAGGACTACTCCCATGGCATACCCACTTGCATCTGTCTCCACTTCAAAGGGATTTTGCAAGTTTGGTAGCATGAGCATTGGTTCTTGATTGATATTTATTTTCATCTCATCAAAGGCCTTTTATTGATTCTTTCCCCACTGGAAACTCTTACTACCCATTGTTATTGTGTGGAGTGGTTCAACTACTACTGAAAATGAAGCTATGAAGTTTTGCAAGTACTTTTCTCCCCCAACAATGATCCTAACTTCTATGTAATTTGTAGTAACTAGTCATTTCATGACAACATCCATCTTGGTAGGATCTATATTGAGCTTTCTACCACTGATCACATATCCCAGATACACCAAATACTGTTGAGAAAAATTAAATTTATTGAGATTGGCTAATAAATGGTTCTTCTTCAGGGTCTCTAACACCTACATAAGATATGAGATGTTCTCCTCCCAGGTATGCACTATAAACCGATATATCATTCAAATATAAAATAACAAATGAATCTAGATAAGGGTGTAAAAAATCATTCATTAGTTTGATAAATGTAGTCGGTGCATTGCATAAACCGAATGCCATAACCAATCACTCGTACAAACCTTGACTTGTATTGAAGGTAGTATTCTAGGTATCTTCTTCTTTGACTCGTACCTGGTGATATCCTAATTTCAAATCCAACTTAGTCAAGTACTTGGCATGTTGCACCTAGTCCAACAGATAATTGATCATGGGCATAGGGTACCAATTCTTCAGTGTAATCTTGTTCAATTCCTTGTAATTGATACACATTCTCCAAGTCCCATCCATCTTGGGCACAATTATGATGGGTGACACACAGGGTGAGGTACTTGGTCGAATCACACCTTGCTCCAACAACTGTTGCAATTGCTTCTTTAATTAATTATATTCTAGAACTATCTATACATCCCAATATTCAGCAATGGGGAGTTTGGAAATATCTTTATTTCATGTTCCACATCCCTCTTGGGTGGTATCCCTTTAGGATCCTAGAACACTCCTTTGTATGCATGTAACAACTCCTCCAAATGATATTTTTTCTCTTTAGTACACCCCTTTAGGGATTCCTTTACTCTTATCGAATAATCATCATATTGATTTTCTCTTAATAAAATTGAAACATATTTCTTACTAGAATTGATCAAATTCTTATCTTTATTGGCACTTACAAGTGAAATTTTTTTATTTTCCTTTATGTGCATTGATGATGAAGTATTTCCCATCCTTGAGGAGGAGGTACTTGTTGTATCTCCACATGAACATATCATCCCTCATATACATGTAGGGGCTTCCAAACACTACTTTGCATACATCTAGTTGTACTACATCCAATTCTACTTCATATATAAAATCAACACTTATAGAAAATGTTGCACTACCTTGTTACATTGATCTCTCCATCCTTGTTTACCCAAAAAAATGGATAGTGGATAGGATTATCATGAACCTCCAATCCAAGTTTTTTGACCATATTTGTTGCTATGAAATTATTTTGTTAACCGAAGTCGAACAAAGCATATATCTTGGTCTTATTGACCTGAATCCTGATGTGGAAGAGCTTGGTCACCTCCTTCCCTTCCTGGTGATGAAGGATATTAATATTCACCTCCTTCTGCATGGATTTTAAAACAATATTTTGATCCACATAAAATATACTTTAACCTTTATTGCTTGAATATATGGCTAGAAGGTTCTTTCTCTTTCTTTCCTTCTTGCAATTCTTTGGGTTCATCTTTGGATGTAGTTTCCAACACTTTTCCTTGGTGTGACTATCAATATTGCAGTGGTTACTAGGATACTTTCACTGATGTGCAATGGTTGCCATATTATTATCATTTTTCCCATTCCACTTATTCTTCCCTTCCTTCAAAGCTTCCAGATGCTTTTTTTGCTTGGAACTTCTTAGTTTCCCTTTCTTTTAGCCTATGTTTTCCAGGTACTATGATTTTACACATGCCTCATCCACTATCCTTGGCTTGAAGAGAATCACCTGAGTTAGTAGATGATGCAGGGGCATCTCTCCATGTTAGCTAGCCAGCCAGCCAGCCACGTCAGCGTGTGCATTCAAAGGTGAAGAGAGGCGCAACCCTCGTCTTCCATTTTGAATTTGAATGTAATTTAATGTTTAGGTTGTTGAGCCGTGAAGCTGTGCTTTGCACATGCATAGAGTAGATACGCCTTTAATTATTTGAAGGCTGAGATCTATATCCGATTTGCGGACTAGACAACCCACTCGATGCCATTGAATAGGGTAGGTAGATTGGAGGGAAGAGCTCGAAGATCCCCCTCTTGTAAAAGATCAATTTGGATCTCATGTTAGTAGTAGTTGTGAGAGTTGTAAGAGAAGAGAGCAGAAGAGAAAGAGCCGAGACTATCATAAATTCTGAGCTCAGGGACACCTTTGTAAAGAGGCATTTACATTAATATAAAATAGAAGCAGTTTTTCTTGCACAATTTCTGTGTTGTGTGAATGCTTTTGTGTGTTCTGTCTATGTTGTAGATGTATGTTGTAGGTTTTCATTTGCAGGGAGTTGGTTGATTTTCAGGCTTGAGAGGTTCTTTGTGGTTTCATGCGAGGAGGGCGTGACAGAGTACTGCGGTCTCTGAATACCAGTGCATAGATGCACTTCTGAACTCTGCGGATTCAGACAAAGAGTGCCAGGTGGGCACAGAACCTGAAGTCATTAACTTGGAGGAAGATATTTGAGGTTGTTGAACACCTCGGGAGGCAAGACTATGGAGAAGAACATAGTTGGAGACAAAATATCTGAGGAGTTCTGTAAATCTCTGCCAAGTGGGCATTGAGCAAGTGAAAGGGAGTGCATAGAGGAACTCTATTGTGAGTTCAGAAGAAGACAGAAGCTTTGAAGAGTTCTGTAAAGCTCTGCCAAGTGGGCATTGAGCCAGTGCAAGGAGTGCACAGAGGAAGAACTCTGTTGTGAGTTCATTAGAAGCAAGAATCATCTGAGGATTCTTGATACTCTACCAGGAGGGCATTGAGTCAGTGCTAGAGTGCACAGAAGGAACTCTGTGAGTTCAGAGATTGAAGAAGAGTTCACTGAAGGATCTTCGCAGGGTTACTGAACACCCTGAAAGACTCAACAACAGGTTGCTTAAGCAGTCAAAGTGCCAGGAGGGCATCATATTTCTCCATTTGAGGGAGAAGGAAGAAGGAATTATTTTACTTAGAGGTCTGAGTCTCAGAGAATCTTAGAAGAGATAGCACCGTGTGCGTGAAGACTCTGCAAGGAGTGTAGAAGTCACATATTCCTTCAAGGATTCAGGATTAAGCTCAGGAGAAGCAACGTTTTTATACGTGTAGGAAAGGACTTGTAGTTGCAGAGTTCACATGCAATGGAGAACAAAGGTCGAGGCCTTTGAGCATTCAAAATTATTCCAAGTCCGAAAGAAAAAGCACCAAAGCTCGGGAGGAGCAATAGCTGTCGTCGGATCAGCCAAGAAGATCTGGACCATTGATGATTTTGTGCCCAGAGAGTAGCAAGAGGAGAGCAAGAGCCGAAGAGATTATGAGCCATCATATCTTAAGCTAAAACCCAACATCCGTTGGATCTATCAAGATTTTCACGAGATTTAAACCTCGCAAGCAGAAGCGAAAGTCCCGAAGGGGTTGTATCGGATATTGGCGATCGGGAGTTCGGGAGTCTGGAGGATGAGAGTCCGGGCACTCGACATCAGAAATCGCAAAGTCCTGAGGAAATCTGAGTCATCCGATTGGAAGGACACATGTCACAAGATCCTCTCTATCAGGAATTCAGACATCGAGAGTCAGAGGAGGAAGTCTCTTGACTTCGTGAGTAGCGAAGTCGCGAAGAGATCGGGACCGTCCATTGGAGGAGGACAAGTGGTAGAGATCTAGGGATCTCGCGAACTCGAAGGTTCGCATGGTGAGGGCCCAGGATTTGGGTTCTCCAAGTCGTGAGTGGCGAAGTCACGAGAGAATTGTAGCCATCCATCTGAGGAGGATAGGTGGCGACAATCGTGGAGTCGGCGAAGTGTCGAAGAAATCGAGGATTCAGGTCTCGCAAACTCGGAAGTTCACAGGGTGAGAGCCCAAATATTGGGCGCTCCAAGTCGCGAAGTCGTGAAATCACGAGGAGCGAGGATAACCGTTGGATCTAGGTCACGGGAGGAGCATTGGATCAGGAACCCCATCGCCTATCATGCATTCAGGGGTTTGGAGGTTGAGAGGAATCACTTTCAACATTAGGAGTCACGAAGTGCTAAGAGTGGAGGCTCGTGTGGACACATGGCAGAGCTATAAGGTGGGCCCGGAAAATAGAAGGCGGACACACTTCATCTAGTGGAAGGAGTCAACACTCCATTGAATTATCGCATCTCGGGGATTCGTGAGATAAGAGTATGTGAGCTTGATCCTTTGACTCACGAAGTCGCGAGTAGCGAGAAAGAGAGGAGAAAAGTCAACATTGCCACTCGGGGGTTCGTGAAAGAAAGGTGCCAAGGTTGGACATTCGAACTCATGAAGTGGCAAGTAGCGAGAAGTGCTAGTGCTTATCCTAACTGGTGGTCACGTGAGGAAGGTGTTAACAGAGGAAGAGTCATACTCGTATCAGAATTTCGGGTATCGCAAGATTTAAAAGGAAGAGTCGGGAGCCTTGAATCACGAACTCGCGAGATTGCGAGTTGTGAAAAGGACCTTGGGTTAAGCCCTTGGTCATAGCATTGTGGTCACTTGGGGAGAAAGGATCTCATGCCTAGTGTTGTTCGCACAGGGGAGCTTCCCGAAGAACTTGTGGATCGATTTGAAAGGAGATTCCAACAGGGAATCTGAAAGAGCCGATCCGGCTTGAAGGGGTTAAAGAATGATCCTGTGAGTAGATATCGGCCCGAGGGTCAAGATGTCTGCGTTAGTTTGGTATCGGAGCCTGATTTTGTTTGTACATTGCAGACAGAAGGACTAGGAAGAAGACAGAGTGTTGGAGACTCTATGATGATTGTTTGCAGGTAGGAAACAATCAAGAAGACAGTCAAGAGGAGACTGTAGGAGAAGCTGAAACACTCAAGGGTCCTGAGTGACAACAATAGGTTTTCTAGGAGAGAAGACAGGGACAACAAGATGGCTACTAAAGGCTATATGAGTGTTGGAAGGAAAGACCCAGAGCTGATGAGTGAAGCAGAATGGGATGAAGAACTCGCTGAGATGAACGTGAGGATGAATGAATTTGCATTGGAGATGCAGTAGAATACCAGGTCAAGATGGGTATACGAGTGGCCCATGAAGATGAAGGTAAATTGGCCAGTCAAGGAGTTGATGGCTAGAAGACAGCGTAGGATGTTAAGAGGATGGTTGAGGCATGATGAAAACCTCGATGGACCTGAGGAGATGGTTTAGGTATGTGAACTAGATACTGGGAGAAGTTTCAGTAGTAAGGATGAATTGAGATCAGCTAAAGATCTCAAGCATTGCCAGGAGGGCCGAGAAGAAATTCCTAATTGTCAGGTGGGAAAAGGATTGAGATCACTGTGGGATCTCACAGACTGTCATGAGGACAGCCAGGGAATTTCACATTGCCAAGAGGGCAATGGATCAAGATCACTGCGGGATCTCATAGTCTGCCAGGAGGGCAGCGAAAAAATCCCAATTTGCCAGGTGGGCATGGGAACAGAGATGAGGCTATTTAAGATTCTCATGGAATTAGAGGTGAGTTTGAATCAGCCGGAGGAGATGACAGAGAAGATGGGACTACCTGAGGGTCTCATAAACTCAGAGGTGAGTTTGAATCAACAGGTGAAGCTGACAGAGGCAGAGAATCTGAGGGATCTTCTGAATATTGGGGGAATTGAAATATTCCTACCATTTGCCCAAAGGGAGGCAGAAATCTATGTTGCAGATGCAGCAACAACAGAAGCAGAACAACCAGCAGAGATTGTCAGAGAAGAATTGGAGTAGATATCTAAGTCTTCCCAAGAAGAAAAAGGGAATGAGCATTCTGAGGAATGGCTCGATACTTTCAACCAAGAAGATGAAAAGAAGGAAGCTGCAACACTGAAGTTGGTAGCAGAAGAAGCCGAAGAACAAGCAAAAAAAATGATCACTCCATGGGAGATGGAGTTGGAGATGCTGGAGGATTGGCTGAATAATCCAGAGCCAGTAGGAGAACTGGCAGAAGTTGAGCTGTCAGAGAAGGTGACTGAACAACAAGTCAGCCAAGAGAAGACTGCAGATATGAACTTTGCAGCAAGGTGGAAAGTTGAGGCCACAGAAGAAGATGAGGATAGCATGGGAGATCAGAGTGATCTGTCCAATTGTAGAAAACTTTTGTAGCCCGGGAGACTGCAAGAATAGAGCCAGCCACTGGAGTAGCTGGACGAAGTGATCGAGAAGATCAGAAGGCTGATGGTAGAGTCAACAAAGACTGCTAGCGAAGAGAAGCTAAGTAGAATAAAAGAAGAAGAAGCAGCAGCAGCAGCGCAGAAGCAACAACAATAGCAAGGAAGTGGAGCGAGGAGACTCCAAATAGTTGTTTGGGATCCAAGAGGATTTCCACAGCTGAGAGTGGAAGCTCATGAACAGGAGCTCCTAAATATTGTAGCTGAGGAGTATGATGCAAGGGCATCTCTCCACATCAGCCAGCTAACCATGTCATCATGTGCATTCAAATATGAAGAGAGGCGTAACCCTTGTCTTCCATTTTGAATTTGAATGTAATTTAATGTTTAGGCTATTGAGCCGTGAAGCTGTGCTTTGCACAGGCGTAGAGTAGATAGGCTTTTAATTCTTTGAAGGCTGAGATATAGATTTGATTTGCAAACTAGACAGCCCACTCAATGCCATTGAATAGGGTAGGTATATTGGAGGGAAGAGCTCGAAGAGCCCCCTCTTGTAAAAGATCAGTTTGGATCTCATTTTAGTAGTAGTTGTGAGAGTTGTAAGAGAAGAGACCAGAAGAGAAAGAGCCGAGACTCTGTTAAAGTCTGAGCTCAGGGACACCTTTGTAAAGAGGCATTTACATCAATATAAAAGAAGTTTTTCCTGCATAATTTATGTGTTGTGTGAATTCTTTTGTGTGTTCTGTCTATGCTGTAGGTTTTCATTTGCAGGGAGTTGGTTGATTTTCAGGCTTGAGAGGTTCTTTGTAGTTTCATGCCAGGAGGGCGTGACAGATTACTGTTGTCTCTGAATACCAGTGCATAGATGCACTTCTGAACTCTGCAAATTCAGACAAAGAGTGCCAGGTGGGCATAGATGTTGAAGTCATTAACTTGGAGGAAGACCTTTAAGGTTGTTGAACACCTCAGGAGGCAAGACTGTGGAGAAGAACACAATTGTAGACGAAATCTCTGAGGAGTTCTGTAAATATTTGCCAAGTGGGCATTGAGCAGGTGAAAGGGAGTTCATAGAGGAACTCTGTTGTGAGTTCAGAAGAAGACAGAAGCAATGAGGAGTTTTGTATAGCTCTGCCAAGTGGGCATTGAGCCAGTGCAAGGAGTGCACAGAGGAAGAACTCTTCTGTGAGTTCATTAGAAGCAAGAATCATATGAGGATTCTTGATACTCTGCCAGGAGGGCATTGAGTAAGTCCTAGAGTGCATAGAAGGAGCTCTGTGAGTTCAGAGATTGAAGAAGAGTCCACTGAAGGATCTTCGCAGGGTTACTGAACACCCTGAAAGACTCAGCAATAGGTTGCTTGAGCAGATAGAGTGCCAGGAGGGCATCATATTTCTCCATCTGAGGGAGAAGGAAGAAGGAATTATTTTCCTTAGAGGTCTGAGTCTCAGAGAAGCTCAGAAGAGATAGCACCGTGTGCGTGAAGACTCTGCAAGGAGTGCAGAAGTCGCAAAGTCCTTCAAGGATTCAGGATTAACCTCAGGATAAGCAACATTTTTATACATGCAAGCGAGGACTCATAGTTGCAGAGTTTGTAGGCAATGGAGAACAAAGGTCGAGGCCTTTGAGAATTCAAAATTCTTCCAAGTCCAGAAGAAAAAGTGCCAAAGCTCGGGAGGAGCAATAGTTGTTATTGAATCAGCTGAGAAGATCTGGACCATTGATGATTTCTCACCCAGAGAGAAGTAGGAGGAGCGCAAGAGCTGAAGAGATTTTGAGTCATCAGATCTTAAGGTAAAACCTGACAGCCATTGGATCTGTCGAGAGTTGCACAAGATTTAAACCTCACAAGCAGAAGAGAAATTCCCAAAGGGGTTGTATCGGGATATCAACGTTCGGGAGTTCGAGAGTCCGGAGGACGAGAGTCCGGGCACTCGACATCATAAATCGCGAAGTCTTGAGGAAATCTGAGCCATCCAATTGGAAGGACACGTGTCACAAGATCCTATCTATCGGGAATTCGGACATTGGGAGTCAGAGGAGGAAGTCTCTTGACTTTGTGAGTAGTGAAGTCGCGAAGAGATCGGGACCGTCCATCAGAGGAGGACAGGTGGTAGAGATCTAGGGATCTCGTAAACTCGGAGGTTCGCAAGGTGAGGGCCCAGGATTTGGGTGCTCCAAGTCTCGAGTGGAAAATTCGCGAGAGAATCGCAGTCGTCCATCTGAGGAGGATAGGTGGCAACAATCACGGAGTCGGCGAAGTGCCGAAGATATCCAGGATTCGGGTCTCGCGAACTCGGAAGTTTGCAGGGTGAGAGCCCAAAGATTGGGCGCTCCAAGTCATGAAGTCGCGAAATCATGGGGAGAAAGGATAACCATTGGATCCAGGTCACGGGAGGACCGTTGGATCAAGAACCCCATCGCCTATCGCGCATTCGGGGGTTCGAAGGTTGAGAGGAATCACTTTCGACATCAGTAGTCACGAAGTGCTGAGAGTGGAGGCTCATGTGGACACGTGGCAGAGCTATAAGGTGGGCCCAGGAAATAGACAGGCGGACACACGTCATCTAGTGGAAGGAGTCAACACTTCGTTGACTTCTCACATCTCGGGGATCCGCGAGATAAGAGTATGTGAGCTCAACCCTTCGACTCACAAAGTCGCGGGTAGCGAGAATGAGAGGAGAAAATTCAACATCGCCTCTCGGGGGTTCATGAAAGAAATGTGCCAAGGTTGGACATTCGAACTCGCGAAGTGGAAAGTAGAGAGAAGTGCTAGTGCTTAGCCTTGCCGATGGTCGCGTGAGGAAGGTTCTAACAGAGGAATAGTCATACCCGTATCGGCATTTCAGGTATCGCGAGATTTAAAAGGAAGAGTCGGGAGCCTTGACTCACGAACTCGTGAGATTGCAAGTTGCGAAAAGGACCTTGGGTTAAGCCCTTAGTCATAGTGTTGTGGTCACTTGGGGAGAAAGGAGCTCGTGCCTAGTGTTGTTCACACAGGAGAGCTTCCTGAAGGACATGTGGATTGATTTGAAAGGAGATTCCAGCAGGGAATCTGAAAGAGCCGATCTGGCTCGAAGGGGTTAAAGAACGATCCTGTGAGTGGATATTGGCCCAAGGGCCAAGATGTCTGCGTTAGTAGATGACTATGTAGACCCTCGAATAATTGAGGAGCACATCTGGGTTCTTGGGGGAGATACCCAACTTGATGACCATATTTATGAACTTGGTTGTGTACTCTTGTACACTCTACCCTTGCCTCTACCTGAAGTAGTTCCACCAGATCTATTGGTCCTATACATAACCTATATCGTAGAATTGGGACTTGATTAGGGTTTTGATGTCCTCCCACCTAGTTACTAGTGCATCACCCTCCAGCCTAAGTGTTTCCATATGGATTTCCCACCAGATTAAATTATAGGCCTCTAACTTCAATATAGAAAAATAAATATTTTGATCTTCATCTATAAAGTGAATGCTAAAATAAACTTCTAGTCATTGCAAGAAATGATTTAATTTTAATGCATTAATATCACCTTAGTATTGATTTATGTCTACTTTTTCTTCCATATTGAATAGGTACTATGAAGAGTTAACAGAACTCAAAGTCAACTAATCTTTACTACGTTCTTTCCATGACTCATTGCTTAGGCCCTCCTAATCTCCCTATTTCCCCTATGATCTGATCTCTGATTTAGAGCCTCCATCATCTCCGAATAGTCTAAGATTGCTTACTTGAGCTTCCATGAGGAGGTTCATATTGAAATTGATATTTGAGACCTATGCTTCCAACCTCTAAAATATCTCTTATGTTGTATCTCAAGTGTTGTTATGAACAAACTCGTCTACCATGGCTAGGGTTCTACAATTTTTTTCTTAAACTATTTACTGGATTCTTGCAAATTTCCACTAATGCCCCAATAAAACCTACTCTGATGCTAATATGATCTGTAAACTGCTATAGATATTCCACTAGAAAGGTTCTTCATGACATATATGATAAATAAAATTGAAATCTACACTATGAAGGTTAAATTCCTTTAGATTCCAAAATATTTAGTCATTAATTTTCTACTTATGCATGAAATAGATAAAATGAAGAATAAAGAGAATAGTAAAATACAATCTCACACCATCCACAAAACAACACAAATATTTTCTCCGGGAAGCCCTTATGGAAAAAATCCCAGTTAGAAATCATCGAGATAGATGACAAATAATATAATGATCCAATCCAGATTAGTAGTTGGATAGAGTCTTTGTTGAACTCTATGCATTATTATATTCCATCATTCAATATACCTCATATTATCAAGTTAATGTGTTGAAATCACTTGTAAATTGTACACCCCCATGCTTGTGTGATTTGGTAAATTACCTGTAGCAATTTTGTTAACTCATTGATACACTAGAATGAGTGTGCACACACAAATATCCTTTTGTTTATTTGGATTTGGATTAAATCATGGTCACTAATTCTTGATTGGAAATCTGTATATCATTTGGTGCTATTACATTGTTATTACAAGAAAATAGATCATTGCCTCTCTATTTATAATGGATATATGATACGAAAAGCATTGTGAAAGCACATTCCAAGAGTAGAAATCACAATTCAATTATCAATTTTAATTGGATTATTTATTTCTAACTCTTGTATTGGATGTGTTATAAGATATATTATATAAATTTAGCTCGAGAAAAAATTTCAGGTTCTTCTGTTAAATAGAGGTCTCTCTATTGCAAAAAGATAGCCAAGGATTAAACCAAATCTAACATAGATCCATCCTCTTATGCATGTTGATAATTAGTAGAAAATAAGTTGAATCCATCTCGATTGAACCACACAAAGATCAAAGGAAATCAAAGTCAGTTTTGGTTTAATTTTGTAAGCATATGTGTTGGCGAGGCATGTGGGATATAAGTCCCTCGTTTGCAGATAAGAGGAAATAGTGTAGTAGATGTTATCTAGATAATCAAAATGCATTAACATATTATTAGTACATTTGATGATTTTTTGTGTTACTTTTTATTGGTATATATGATGTTCTTATTTTAATTTTTCTTATTATCCACTATAATGTTTATGTGCATTGTTTTATAATTAAATTTGGTATGGGAAAAAGAGAGTGGCATGAGGGGGGAAGGGGCTATATGAGTTTCCACCTTCTTGTGGTTGGCCTCATTAGTAGATAATAAATCATTCTCAAATGTAAGAGAAGTGCAAGGTAGTAATGAAAGTGCCATGTCACAAGCCAATTAATGAGATTATAATTATGTTTTCATTCACCATTTATATTTATTCTATTTGGTCATATGCATATCAATTCATATGGTTATCAATATTTGTGGATTATTTTATAGGCGAATTTTGATTCAGTGATGGATTATGGTATGAGTCATAACTAGTATAAAGTGGTTCCTCATTGTAATACCCCAAGGTTGAGCCCCTTCTTAATTGTAATTTTTCTTATAGGATAGTGAGCCAAGTGGTTGTAAGCTAAAAGAATTATGTGTTTATTAGGCTAGTGAGCCATATACCAAGGCTAGAAGTGATCCAAGAGGCTCCCTAGGCTCAGAAAATGCTCAAAAATAAAAGTTCTCATAATGAAGTGAAACCAATTCCATTACGACCGGATCATCGCGCTGATTCCTACCATATATTCACTTTCTCAAATGGGATATGTATGTGAGAGTTATCACATTCTGATCATATGGTCAAATAGCTAAAAATTCAAAGGTCAAACTGGCAAAGAGTTAATGCTAACGTCAGCATGATGACAACATGACATCACCAACACCTCATGATGCAGACTTGGACCAATGATAGTGTTACAAGTGGCAGCAGTTGACTAGGCAGGTGTGGATGGCAGATCCAATCAAAATTTGAAACATGGAAAAATTTGGTCAAATGAGGTGGTGCCACGTGGCCCAGACATGGGCAGCCACGTGGCACCCAGTCAGGGTCGAATGGCAAGTGTTAAAAATCTTTGGGGTTCCATGGGTTTTGAACCCATGACCACCCACCATAGTCCAAGCCTTGGGAAACATCCAAACACCAACGCGCCACACATGAGTCTTATTATATGCAATGTATTTAAATACATATATTTTGTAAAGTTTGGTAGGGCACAAAAAGGAGGGGGTTGGGGCTAAGCCCCAGCCTATGGTCGCGTGACACGACAAATAACCGAGGGTGCAGGGTCACTATATATAACAATCCATTGGGCGCATTTTGGGGCATGGATCTATGTATCCACCCCAAAATCTAGGGGCTTATCCACTCATGAAAGCGCGCGAAAGTATATCCATAACTCATCGGTCCCATGGAAGCGCCTACGACCAGAGGTTAGAGCCTATCCAAGGGCCAACCCTTAGCCTTTTGGTCTAGCACTTGGGGATATGGTCACCATATGATCAAACTAAAGGGGTGTGTGCATAGCCCAAGGGGCTACTCTATGTATTTTTAATTAAAAGTGGTTTTTAAACTAGACAAAGTGGATTTTTCCCTGATTTTTGGACCAAAATTTGTTTTTTTAGCATATCTTGGCCATTTGGAGGGGGATTTGATCCCAGAAAGAGGCTATATTTTCAGGGGAAGTTGAAATTCCTCATATGAGCTTGAAATCTATATAAACCAGGGCTTTTGAAGCTTGTAGGAGACTTTTTGATGTAGGGTTTTGAAGGGGTAGTTTGTAAATTTTGGCCTTTTCTCATGATTTGAGAGGCAATTTTGCCATGTTTTTTAGAAGAGTTTGATGGTGCATACATGAATCTGAGCAAGGAGGTCCTGCACATCATACATGAAGCATGTAATGTAACAAAACAGAGCATTTCAAGAGAACTTTGAGCATATTAAAGAGCAATAAAGAGGTCCTCCACTTGGAAGTGGGCCCGGAGATGTAGCCAACGATTGGTGAACTCCGTTATCAACCTCTTGTCTCTATTTCTCTTTCTGTTTTGATGTTCTATTCTCTTCATTTACAACATGGATATTAATGGCTGATATATTTATTCATTAATAAGCATCAAGTAAAAGTCACATTTGATATTCCGCAAACAAGATAATAAGTTTATATATTTTGCATTCTTAACGATCCGATGCAAAAAGTACAATAAACTAACTTGCAAATTTATTAAAAAGTACAATAAACTAACTTGCAAATTTATTAGTAATACCTTCATTTTTGGATCAAGTTTATGGTATTAGAGCATTTGGTTTTGAAGGTTTGATAGGAATTGCAAGCATTGGATGCTCATGAGAGAAAAACTCAAGCGAGGAGAAGGCCAACTTGAGGCTCTTAACACAGAGATTCAAAGGCGACCACATAAGCAAGAGATGTCTTCGCCACGAAAATTGGGTCCCTTCAAATCCGAAGATGATTTCTTCGAGTCCTTTAAATTGATGCAAGCCATGGTAGAGGAGCTTTACCATGAAAGATGTCAATGAAGGAATCCAAAAGTTGAAGAAGGTGAATCTTCGGTAAGAGAAGAAGGAGGAGTTGGAGGTGGTGGACCTTCGAAACCTTCTTCTCCTTCATCCTCATCATCTAATAATGAAGCAAGTGTACATTCCTCCAAGGATAAGAAAAAAACTCATGATTCTTCTGATATGTTGTTATTAAAGTTAGATGTAAAGTTTCAATTACCCACTTATGATGGTGAATTAGATGCAGAAAAGATAGATAACTGGGTGAGACAATTAGAAGTCTATTATAGGATACAAAATATTGTTGATGACGAAACTAAGATCCAACTAGCAAGTCTCAAAATGGGAGGCACAACTCTCATATGGTGGGAAAGAAGAATTAGAGATGATCTTAAGAAAAGTGGTAAAACAATCTCTTCCTGGAATGATTTTGTTATTGCATTAAAACAACAGTTTTACCCTTTAGCTTACATGCAACAAGAAATGATGAATTGGCAATGTTTAAGGCAATCAAAAGGTCAAAGTGTACAAGAATATACTCAAACATTTCATAAGAAAGCATTAAATTTGGGTATTCCTTTGTATACACAAGAGAGACTCCTAAAATATATTGGTGGTTTACATTCTTATCTTAAGCACACTATTCTTATGCTAAATCCTTCTAACTTTTATGAAGTATGTGTACAAGCCATTCACATTGAATCCAATAAAGGGAATGTTGGTGACAGTGTTTCTACAGATACTTGGCAAAGAAAAGATGCAGGGCAAAGGAAAGAGAAGAAGATAGCCACAACAAGAAAGGAGAAGCCTACATGCAAGCATTGCAAGAAAGTAGGCCATGATGAAGATCGTTGTTGGGTCTTACATCCTAACTTGAAGCTAAAGAAGTATGCCAACCAGGGAAGGAAGAATACCACAGCTACGTCAGTTCAAGTGGATCTTGTATCAGATTCCAGTGATGAGACACAGGTTGTAGCTATGGGAATCCGAGTTATAAATTATGTTGCAAGTACTAGCTCTTCTAGATCAGTTGATGTAAATGATGAGTGTAAAAGGAATGAACTTTTCCACATAAGGGTTATAACACATAATGTTAAAGTTGATACTCTTGTAGACAGTGGATCACAAGCCAATATAATCAGTGAAGATGTTGTAAATAACTTGGGACTTGAAACTAAGTCACATCCTAAACCATATCCATTGGGATGGATATGTGGTGATAATGATTTACAAGTAACCAAGCAATGTAAAATCAAGTTTGAAATCACTTCTAATTATGTTGATGAAGTAGAACTTGATATAGTTCCACTGGACATATGTGGAATTATATTGGGAAGCCCATACCTTTATGATAGGAAAACCGTAAAAATAGATATTGCTTCAAGAGAGATGGGAAAGAGTGCATTGTTCGTGCTCATCACAGGGAGGAAAATAGATATTGCTTCAAGAGAGATGGGAAAGAGTGCATTGTTCGTGCTCATCACATGAAAACTGACAGGTGTTTTGCAACTATAGGGCAGTTAAAAAGAATGGTAAATGCAAGCAAAAGTTTAACACTTATGCCTGTAACAAAACAGGAAGTTAGCGATGCTAAACATGAGATGGTTCAGTATGATTCGCATAATCATGAAGTGTCACCAGAGGTACAACATAAGGTTCAGCTGCATAATTTGATTATTGTTCTTGTTCAAAAGGGGAAGCATGTTTTGTCATTTTCATTTGCATACTCGGTATTGTTGATTAGTTTGTTGTTGTTCAGTGGTGTATGGCTGCAAAGTGCGACAAAGAATGTAGATTATTGTGCGATAAATGAAATGATTACTTTGATAAACAATGTTGTCTCAGTTTTCATGTTTGTTGTGATTATTCAGGTGATCGTTATCGCAACAGAGAGGATGGATGATACAGGACAAAGTGGGGAGGAAATACCCTCACTTCTTACCTAGGTAAAAGCAAACTTTTGATGGTCCAAAATATTTCAAAGTGGGGAGGAATGATCCAGGAGGCTCCCCAGGCTCAGAAGATGCTCAAAAATCAAAGTTCTCAGAATGGCGTGAAACCAATTCCATTACGACCAACTCGTCACATTGATTCTGTCTGTATATTCACTTTCTCAAATGGGCTCTGTATGCAAGATTTATCGCATTCTGATCATATGGTCAAACAACTAAAAAGTCAAAGGTCAAACTAGAAAAAAGTCAATGTTGATGTCAGCATGACGACAACATGACATCACCAACAACACCTCATGATTTAGACTTGGACCAATGATAGTGTGACAAGTGGCAGCAGTTGACTAGGCAGATGTGGATGGCAGATCTAATCATAATTTGACATATGGTAAAATTTGGTCAAATGAGGTGGTGCCACGTGGCCTAGACATGGGAAGCCATGTGGCACCCTATCAAGGTCGAATGGAAAGTGTTAAAAATGTTTGGGGGTCCATGGGTTTTGAACCCACGACCACCCACCATAGTCCAAGCCTTGGGAAACAACCAAACACCAACATGCCACACATGAGTCTTATTATATGCAATGTATTTAAATATATATATTTTGTAAAGTTTGGTAGGGCACAAAAAGGAGGGGGTTGGGGGTAAGCCCTAGCCCGTGGTCGCGTGACACAACACATAACCAAGGGCGCGGGGCCACTATATATAAAAATCCGTTGGACACATTTTGGGGCACGGTTCTATGTATCCACCCCAAAATCCAGGGGCTTATCCTCTCATGAAAGCGCGTGTTAGTATATCCATAACCCGTCGGTCCCATGGAAGCGCCTACAACCAAGGGCTGCAACCTATCCAAGGGCCAACACTTGGACATATGTTCACCATATGACCAAATTAAAGGGGCATGTGCATAGCCCACGGGGGCTACTCTGTGTATTTTTAATTAAAAGTGGTTTTTAAACTATACAGAGTGGATTTTTGCCTAATTTTTGGACCAGAATTGTGTTTTTTAGCATATCTTGGCAATTTGGAGGGGGATTTGATACCAGAAAGAGGCCATATTTTCAGGGGAAGTTGAACTTCCTCATCTAAGCTTGAAATCTATATAAACCAGGATTTTTGAAGCTTGTAAGAGACTTTTTGATGCAGGGTTTTGAAGGGGTAGTTTGTAAATTTTGGCCTTTTCTCATGATTTGAGAGGCAATTTTGCCATGTTTTTTTAGAAGAGTTTGATGGTGCATGCATGAATCTGAGAAAGAAGGTCTTGCACAACAGACATGAATCATGTAATGTAACAACAAATAGCATTGTAAGAGAACTTTGAGAATATTAAAGAGCAATAAAGAGGTCCTCCACTTGGAAGCAGGCCCAGAGACGTAGCCAACGATTGGTGAACTTCGTTATCAACCTCTTGTCTCTATTTCGCTTTCTGTTTTTTGTTCTATTCTCTTCATTTGCAGCATGCATATTAATGGCTGATCTCTTTATTCATTAATAAGCATCAAGGAAAAGTCACATTTGATATTCCACAAACAAGATAATAAGTTTATGTATTTCACATTCTTAATGATCCGATGCAAAAAGTACAGTAAACTAACTTGCAAATTTATCAGTAATACCTTCATTTTCTGATCAAGGAGCCTGATATTTGGTTTTTATATGTAATTATGCAGATCATTAATAAAAATAAAAACACTGCTGCGTGTAGACCCTCCACGAAGAAGAGTTATGGGGGACAAAGCTTCACTATGTAGGGTAAGGAAGGGGGAATAAGTATTGGGCCTAGGGGATAAGCTAGGGGGATTACCTCTAGAGGAATATTATTTTAATATTATTTCCTAAAGACTGAAGTGAACATTACATGTTTGTTATCCTAAGTTTCTGGAAAATGGGACATGGGCTTAATGGAGCGCATGCAGCTCCTGAAAGACAAGTGTCGACCTGGGCTCATGCAGCCAAAGCTAAAGCGTCATCTTGTGTTGGGGGGTTCAGGAGTCATTATTCCATCATTCACCTGAGTCATGTGGCCATTCTCCCATCCTTCATGTGAACGCAATTTTGTTCTGCATTTGCATCTGCATACGGGCGCACAATGAAGGAGACCCTCACGAAAGGTTGTCATCCTGTAATTTTACCGATTCGTCGTTCTTGCCTCTGCATCTAACCTCTGCCTACCTACACGTATTTCTAAAACTAGAGAGGGGAGTTCATCCTATGTTGTTTCCTATGAAGCCCGATGAAATTGTAGTCGCCTGAGCCGTGTTGAGACTTAGCATTAGGCTGTTTCCTGTTCGAGTATCCAAACCCGTTTTTCCCTGTTGTCATTAACTGTTGTTGTTGTTGTTGCTGTCAACCGTACCTAGTTGTAGATGAGTCGAAGATTGGTTATCATACCTGTGAGAATATCTCCCAGGTGAGAGAGTTTGTTGGGAAGTGAGTTCTCTTGGAAGGGAGTCTCATAACAACCACAGTACTTTGAGACTTCTGGTCCAACTTGTTGCTGAAGCCCAAGGTAAGGGAGGTGTATTGGCCGATGGACTTGTAGTAGTGAATGTATACTCTCCTAGGGTGGAGCAGGTGTGTGGGGAATGAGGGTCTATTTGTTGTGGACGTAAGTGGCTCCTGGGATAAAATACCCTTCCTGTTGCTTTGTGCAACTTCCTTGTTTTCCTTGCCAAGCCTAGAATTCCCTTGCCCGGTGGAGTTTAGTCCCAGCTTGGGGGTGAGCTACTGCTGAGAGTGATGAGCATCGCGGTTTAAGGATGGGAGGTTTGAGTGATGAGCATCGCAGTTTAAGGCTGGGAGGTTTGTGGAAGGTCTGCACATAGTTGGTGGATTCACTCCAGATAAAAGTTAAGTGTCATTATGTGATTAATTATGTATTTTATGCATGTTTTGTGATGAATGATTATCATGTATTCCATTGTGTATATGAATTAATGTTAGTTTTCATTGATTGTATATGGTAGCAGTAATTTTGTGATTACTCTGTGTTAAGTATTTTAATTCATTAAAATGCATGTAATTTATATATAAGTGTATATTCCTTAGTAGTGGCATTACCCGGTCTCTGGAGGGGCGGGGATGTTACAATATGGTATCAGAGCATGGTTACAAAACTGAGCCTGGATGGGCCATGTTAGTGTTTAACGAGACAAAGATTTCAGAGTGAATTGTTGTCGAAAGGGACAAAATTTGAGGTTCCGAGTGTCTTTGGGTGCAAGGAGTGCATCGATAGAGTCTTTGACTAAAAATTCTTGGGAGAAATAGATTGATTTTTCTCGTGAAGGGACACGAAGATCTGTTGTAAGGAGTGCATAGATCCAAAAGTTGACTAAGTGTCTAAGAAAACCTCTAAGGAGAAGGGGTTCGGGAAATGAAGCTCAGGAGGAGGAGTGACAACAGTCGTTAGATCTATTGTTCGAAGGAGTCTGGACCATTAGATCTGTGTCCAGGTAAGCAAAGCAAAATCACTTTGGAAGATTTCAAGTGTGGAGTGTGACAAACTCCTGAAGTCTTGAAGTAGATTGCAATTGTCTGTTGCGAAGGATACATGTCAAGAGATCGTGTACTTCGGGCGGAAGTACTTCAGAGAGGACGCAAGTGTCATGAATTTGAAACTCCCAAAGCCCGAAGTGACGAAGTCACTCATAACCGTTGATCATGAAGGATGATACACGTCAATAGATCAAAAACTCTGGGTAAAAGCTCTTCGGGAAAAAGCAAGCGTAGAGGAGTTGAAACTCTTGAAGCCCGAAGTTCCGAAGTCCCGAAGAGCCTAAGTGGTGAGTCATGAGGACCTCACCTGCAGGTGACTTGGAGACATAGGATGTGTGCCACACATCAGTGGGTTTTGAACCTATGGAATATTGAAATGGCATTTAGAACATAGCGCATGGGCCACATCTCAGCCGCTAGTACTCTGCCATGTGGCATCCTTTATGACCAAAGTTAGTGGGGCCCTAGGTTACGTAACATAGTTAAAGTCCAAAGGACCCACACTAGCGTTGATCATGATACATCAAGATAGATGGCCAGAAGGCATTGCGGGGACCCAAGTAGCATGGAAGTTAATTATCGAAGGTGGTCCCACAATCCAAACCGCGGTTTCACCAACGGGTTACATGTCAATGTCAGAAGAATTGTGGGATGGAAGGAGGGTTACTCCAAACCACCGATGCATTCCCCCACAATTGAGAAAACGTTAAGTGATGTAACGTAAGGATGTGACCAAAGGTGACGGGGAATGTTCAGAGATTAACAGTTCAGATGTGCAGATGCGAGATGTGTTGAAATTACTAAGGCAACTGAGAAGGGGGGGTGAATCAGTTGTTACTGTCTTAAACAATATTAAGTCTATCAAGCCATTTTTAATCTTTCATCAAGTGACCATCAATATTATACATAAGATGAACAACATAAATAATGAGCATCAATCACACATAAGATATACACAGAGACAGATTTTCACGAGGAAACCCATAAAGGGAGAAAACCTCTTCTTCTTCGAAATGATAGGCCGTCTTTTAAGTTCTGTAAATCATCTATGTTTGAGAACCAACTCAAAGTGAGGCTACTACCTCTGTGTTACAAGCTCCAACTTGTTGAGAGCACCAACTCTTTGGTTTCTCTAGCACCGACTAGAAGGAAGCACCAACTCCCTGAGTGTTCCAGCACCGACTAGATGGAAGCACCTACTTCCACTTATACAAGCACCAACTTGTTTGAGAGAACCAACTCTCTGGTTTCTCTAGCACCCACTAGAAGGAAGCACCAACTCCCTAACTGTTCCAACACCAACTGGATGGAAGCACCAACTTCCAGTTACATAGGCTCCAACCTATATAACAGAGAACACTTATTTTCCCTTGCACCACCCTGCCACCCTGGTTTCTCTAGCTGCAACCAGATGGAAGCTACAACTCCCTATGTTCAAGCACCCACTTGAACCTCTGAGGACAAAATTCCTCCCTAGAACCTCCCAACCACCCTGAAATATAAATTAATGGTTGAATAACCAACAACACAGATAAATCGATTCTTACCACTTCTTCTCTATTCTGTAAATCTGGTCTGCTTCTAACTATTCTGCAATTCTTCTCTTCCTCTGCTTGGTTTGCAATTCTGCTCTGCTTCAAGCTGTTCTACAATTCTGCTCTTGCTTCTATCTATTCCTCATATGTTACTCATATCTGAGTTTTATCTTACACTGCGCATACTTTCGGTCTCACATTGCACATACTGTAATTTTCCCTTTCTTACAGTTCAACTCATTTTTCATTCAGAGCGACCAACCACTCATAGTCATTGCGTGTTTCTTTTTATATTCTACAACCCCTTCGGTTACCCTTCAAATCCCTAGAACAACGCTTCAGCAACTGAAATGCCAATCGTCCAAGAACCATGATTCAATTCTGCTAATTGAATCGTAATTGAACAATTAATCATGAAGAGAAACAATAGCCCTTGGATCAGATTTGCAAGTATCCAACACCGTTGGATTACAAGCACAGGGTCTCACGTTGATTTCGCCATTTCGCATTTCAGTATTTCGGCATTTCAACATTCCTGTGGTGAAGAGTCTCGACACTCCAAGTCACAATCCCTGAAACTCTGAAAAAGTTTAGCTCCACTAGCTTCTTCCCCTCACGTGACCACCAGTGGTGACCACAGTCTGTGCCAAAAGGCGTTTCACAATTTCCCATTTCGGCATTTCACAATTTCTCATATCGTGAGTTCGAGAGGTTATGGAACCCCATTCCTTTGAATTTCCAGTCAGCGAAATGACGATCTTTCACCACATGTCCTATGGACCCAAAGGTCCAGATATTATCATGATTTTGAAACTTCACGGGCCTTCGTTGTGTCTGATCAACGGTCTAGATCAATCCTCGATCAGATGGCTAGGATTATTTCACGATTTCACATATTACGAGTTAGAGAGGTTAGAGCACTCCTTCCTTTGACCTTTTAGTCAGTCAAATTCCAATCTTTCACCATGTGTCCTCTGCCTGCAACGACCAGGATCATTTCACAAATTCACAAGCCTTCGTTGTGCCTGATCAACAGTTAAGGATATCCCTTTGATCAACGACTCACATTAATTTGCGATTTCGCATATCGCGAGTTTGAGAGGTTAGGGAACTCCTTCCTTTGACCTCTCAGTTAGCGAAATGATGATCTGTAACCACGTGTCCTTCCCGAAGATGGATGGTCCTCCTGCTTTTGGGATTTCGAGGTTCGCTACTTCAAAAGTTAAAGTTCCTTTGATCTTTGATTTCCCGGTCTGCGAAACTCTGAAATGGAGTCTTTGACATGCTATGATCTTTCGCATTTCACGATTTCATCATTCTTTTCGTGAGTGTCCTTGACACCTCCAACTCCCGGTATCCAAAACTCAAAAATGGAGATTAAGTCGTGGTTTTGCATTTCGTGATTTCATCATTCTTGTCGTGAGTGTCCTTGACACCTCCAACTCCTGATATCCCAAACTCTGAAATGGAGATTAAGTCATGGTTTCTCATTTCGCGATTTTCTAGCATGAGTTTCTTCCTTGACTCCTCCAACTCCTGGTATCCGAAACTCCGAAATGGAGTTTACGCTTCTGATCTTGCCATGCGATCATCATTTTGTTGTTGGTCTTGCCACTTTCTCTTGTTCGTCATCGTCAGGCTGAGCTTGCCATCAATGACAAAAAAATACTCTGCCTTCTGTCTGCCCGTAATAAATATGCCAACAATCTCCCCCTTTGGCATTGATGGCAACCTTGAAGACACTACTCATAACATCCTTACCATTACACTTTCTCCCCCTTTGACATCAATGTCAAAGAAGTAACACGCTCCCCCTGAGCTATTGTAGTACATACTCCCCTTGTCAACTATGAGAAACTTAGAAATACAATAGATATTCAATAAGTACTCCCCCTGATTAGGTGAATAGATTAGACGAAATAAGTTATAACCCGCAACTTTTGACGAAGATATCCAAAAGGGGTCGCTACTCACAATTTAGTAAAGATATCAGCTATCTGTTTTGTGGAAGGAATATAATTCAGTTGAACAATTTTGTTTGTAACTTGTTCTCTGCGAAAATGGTTTTTTATTGGTATGTTCTTAGATTTTGAATGAAGTACAGGATTATTAGAGAGACTGATGGCACTGGTGTTATCACAGTGAAGTGGAATGGGATCAGTGTAAGTTACCTTCAAATCTGCAAGAGTTTGTATCATCCATAAAAAAATTTTTTAGCAAGTAGCAGCAACAATGTATTCTTCCTCTGTAGTTGATAATGAAATTTATCCTTGCTTTTTACTAAGCCATGCTACTAATGAGTCACCCAGGAAGAATTCTCCTCCACTAGTGCTTTTTCTCTCATCAACACAGTTTTCCCAATCGACATCTGAATAAGCAGTTAACTGATAGTTCCAATTTCTGGGATACCAGAGACCGTAATTCATTGTTCCCTTCAAGTACTTGAATATCCTTGTTACCGCTACTAGATGACTTTGTTTAGGAGTAGACTGATAGCGACCTACCATTCCAACAACTTGCATTATATCAGGACAGGAAGCTTTGATGTACAAAAGACTGCCTATCATTGATCGGTATGTCCTTTGATCAACATCGGGTGACATATCATCTTTACTAAGCTTGCAACCAACAACCATAGGTGTACTAACAGGAGAGGAATCCTCCATCTAAAATTTCTTCAACATCTCTTTCTCCTATCATGGACATCTCAAACTCTGTTTTCATAGAGTTAGCAAACCACTAGATAGATGATTCATTAGTACAACCAAAAATAATATCATCTACATAAACCAAAACAACTAGTAAATTATCACCTTCAGACTTAATGTAGAGATTGCTATCAACAGTACCTTTCTTGAACCCTTTGTCTTGTAAAAATTTGTCCAGTCTATAATACCAAGATTGTGGTGATTTTTTCAGTCCATATAAGGCCTTCTTCATCTTGCAAACATAATTAGGATTATCTATCAATGAGAATCCTTCAGGTTGCTCCATATATACTTCTTCCTCTATATCTCCATTAAGAAAAGATGACTTAACATCCATCTGATACACTTTAAAGTTCTTATGGAATGAATATGCAAGGAACATTCTAATGGCCTCCAATCTTTCCACTGGTGCAAAAGTTTCATCAAAGTCCTAACCTTCAACTTGTGCATACCCTTTACAGACCAATCTGTCTTTATTTCTAACAACTTGTCCTTTTTCATTTATTTTATTCTTGAACACCCATTTGGAACCTATTACATTCTTATCTTCAGGTCTAGGGACAAGTTCCCAAGTATTGTTCTTCTCAATCTGATCAAGCTCTTC
>ML781786.1:417267-427734 GCA_009831015.1 Picea engelmannii | reverse complement strand
CAACCCTGTCATCATATTTGCCAATATTTTCATCATTATTCTTAATGTAACATTTACTCCCAAAGACTTTAAAATGCTTGATTGAAGCAGGTCTTCCAAACCATAGTTCATAAGGAGTCTTGTCACTGTGTGGTCTGAGATGTACTTTGTTAAGATAATGAATAGATTATGAATTGCTTCCACCCAATATGTCTGAGGTATATTTATTTCATTCATCATTGATCTTGCCATTGGTTGTATTGATCTATTATACCTCTCAACAACTCCATTTTGTTGTGGAGTCCTTGGAATTGCGTACTCTCTTTTGATTCCATGTTTATCACAAAAATCTTTGAAGTTCCATGAGCTAAACTCTCCTCCTCTATCAGACCTTACTACCTTCAATATTTTTCCTGTTTAATTCTCAGTTAGAGCCTTAAACACTTTGAATTTTTCAAATGCTTCAGATTTTTCCTTCAAAAAGGAAACCCATGTTAGTCTAGAATAATCATCAATAATCAACATAAAATAATTTTCTTTTCCTGTACCTTCTTTCCTTGATGGTCCACATAAATCCATATGTACTAAATGGAGAGGTTTTTCTGTTGAAGGAAAGTTTTTAGATTTGAACTGAGTGCGAGTAAGTTTTCCTATCTGGCAAGGTTTACAAACATAATCATATGGCTTTGATATCTTTGGAAGATCCTTTACTACCCCACTATTTTTTATCTTGATTTTATGATCAAAATTTAAGTGTCCAAGTCTCCTATGCCATAGCCAACTTTCATCATACTTGCTTAAGTAACATTCTTCTTTTTCTTCTTTTAACACATAGACATTGTTTTTTGTTCTTATCCATTTTGCAACTAGCTGTCCTGAATTCACAGATTTTATTCTACAATCTTTAGAGGTAAAAACTACTTCACATCCTCGGTCACAGACTTGACTGACACTAAGAAAATTATGTTTCAGACCTTCTACAAACAACACATCTTGAGCTTTCCCTTTACCATTTGATGGTCGATGCCCGCAACCTCTCAACCTGCAGGTCAGAAGGTCCACGTCAACACATGATCTTTTCCTTGCACCGGCCCGAAGAGCTTTGCACTGGCTCTTCTATTTTCCTTTCGAAAAATCTACACCCACAACAAATCCTCGTGGGATCCCCTCTTTGCACTTAGGAGATCGGATAATGTGCTTTCGCGAGTCCATAGGTCAAGCGTTGGTCTCTTGAATCCCCGAAACCCAAAAACAGTCAACGTTGACCTTTCCTCTTTCCTTTTCGAGATTTTCCTTATCACGATTTCGGTGATCACGATGTCGAGAAACTCGTCTCCTCGACCCCCGAATCCCGATTTGTCGAAACTCCAATACACTCGCGAGCTTTGACTTTTCAATGCCACTTCACCTCATCGGGACTTCGGACTTCGAAATATCGCAAATCCAATTGTAGTTTTTTCAGAACTTCACTCTCCGAAACCCTGAAATAGCGTGCCACCTGTCCACCTCGTTGGCTCCTTTGGTTCTGTGTCGTTCTCTTGGCCTTCGGGATTTCACGGTTCGTGATATCATGATTCCCGTTGCTAGATTTTCGGAACTTCAACCCACGAAATCCCGATACAGACATCCACGTGTAAATCCAACAGCCCTTGAGGCTTGGATCTACGTTCCTACTCCTCCTGAGCTTAGAACCTTTCTGGAATACTCGTCGTATCTTCCTTGCTCATTCATGAGATCTAACGGCTCACGGGACTTCGCAGATTCTCCAATGAGAATTCCGGTCGTCCGTCTCTTCCTCTGAGAGCTCGTCCTCCTGCGGTCCGATGTTGCTACGCTTTCCTTTGGCCACTTCGAACGCTTTGAATCCTTTTTGAACTTTTTTTTCAACTCTGAACCTTTCAGAAAATCTCTGCACGCACTCCTTGCGGTAGATTTTTAAACACTTTCAAGTGCTTGAATCCCCTCGACCCTGTGCACTCCTGCAGCAGCAGTCTTTAAATTCTCTTGATCGGCTCGTAACCCCGAGGCTTCAATTAGCCTGCGCACTCCTTGCATGGCTCCTATGCCTGACTGCACTTCTGTGGAAATGAGAACAAAATATATCTATCCTGAGCTTCCAAAGACAAACCTCTGAACCTTTTGGTCAACGTACTCCTTGCGGACAATTCAACTGCACTCCTTGCAGGAACTCTTGCTCAGATAGAGAAACAATTGAAACTCATTCCTCTCCTCTTTCCTCTCAGATTTCAAACATTCAACAAGAAATCATTCATACATAGCATAAAAGAAATTTCATGACAGAAAGAATAAAACATTCATGAGCATAACATTCAAAGATGCATACACAGAGAATATATGAACACCATGAGTCTGAATCACAACTTTCTTGTATTAATTCAGAATGTCTGTACATGGAGTCTGTACATGGAGTCTGCTACACAGCTCTCTGCTTCTCTCTATGCTCTTCATACACTAATGTTACAATACACAAATGAGGGTGTCTATATCTCGTTTCCCTCTTGCGCTCTAAAACTGTCTAATCTATCATTCAATTCTATCTACTTGCATTAACTACTATAAATGCCTTCTACCTACTAAGGACGAGAGCAAATCGCTCAAGGTCCATTTACATTATACAAGTGCACTTCCACTTGATGTTTCATTAATGGTTCAAGATATTTCAAAATTTGTGCTGGATGCTTTTCCAGTTGTCTGATTGTCTCCACGCTAGCTCACTTGAGATGCTCCTGCATCATACTCCCTCGCTTGAAAATTTTCATGGGCTCCTGTCCATGAGTTCGTGCACGGTTTGTCCATGCTTCTAAATCTCCTCTTCGTTCTCCCAGCTGGCATATTCAATTGGATGGCCCTTCCATTTGACCAAATACTCAAAATATTGCTTTCGCCTGGCCTTTTTACTAACCCTCTTGTCCAGTATGTACTCCATCTGTGGCTTATCTGCAACTGGCATCTGCTTTGTCCACTGGATCACTGGTTGTTCGTCTCCTATTTCTTCTTCCTCGGCCTTATATGGGTATAAATATGAGATGTTGAATATCGGAGAAATTCCGATCCCATCGGGTAATTCAATCTCGTAAGCATTCACCCCAAATTTCTTCAAGACCTTACATGGTCCGATTTTCTTCATCTTCAGCTTATTATATGTTTCTCTCAGGAACCTTTCCTTTCTCAAATGTGCCAGAACCAAATCACCAACCTCAAATTGAAGTTGTCTCCTATGTTGGTATGCTTTGCGCTTATATTCCTGGCTTGAATTTTGCAATCGCTCCTTCACCTGGCTGTGAAGTTCCTTCATCGCCTCTGCGAAATCTTCTGCACTAGCGCTCCTAGTTGAAATTTGTTCTGAATCCCTTAGATCAGAACTTCTTCTTAGTTGCATGCCATAGACAATCTGAAATGGACTTTTCCCCGTGCTTCTGTTAATTGAGTCGTTATAAGCAAATTCTGCCTGTGGTATTACGTTGTCCCACTGGCTGTGGTGTTCTGTCACCAAGCTTCTCAGAAAGTCTCCCAGACTTTTGTTTACCACTTCTGTCTATCCATCCATCTGAGGATGATAAGTCGAACTAAATGATAAGTTAGTCACCAGCTTCTTCCATAAGGTCCTGCAAAAGTGCCCTATGAACTTGGTGTCTCGATCCGAAACTATGCTTCTTGGTAAGTCGTGAAGTCGAATGACTTCTTTGAAAAACAGATTCGCAATGTGAGTTGCGTCACTGGTCTTCTGACATGGAATGAAGTGTACAATCTTGGAAAATCCATCCACCACCACAAATATTGAATCAAAACCTCTTTGCGTTCTTGGCAACCCCAATACGAAATCCATGATGACTGCATCCCATGGCTTCTCTGGTATGGGCAATGATTGATAGAACCCTGCATTCTGTCTTCTTCCCTTCGAATGCTGGCAAATTCTGCATCTGTCCATGAATATCTTGACATATGCTTGTATTCCCAGCCAAAAATATGACTCATTCAACTTTGCGAACGTCTTTTCATGACCAAAGTGCCCTGCCAATCCTCCATTGTGTTTCTCCTTCAACAAATTCTCCCTCATGGAGCAATTCAAAATACACAGCTGATTACCTTTAAACAATAATCCTTCTTGGATCATGTATTCTACCCATTGGCTTCTATCTCTAAGAATCGGATTCTCAGCTGCTTCATACACCTCCTTAAAATCCTGATCATTTGCATACATGCCCCTGAGATCATCAAAACCCAACGTTTTGACTTTGAATTCCTGCAATAGAAAACACTTCCTGCTCAAAGCATCAGCCATTTTGTTAGTAGTACTAGAAATATGTTTAATCACAAAAGTGAAAGTCTGCATATATTCCACCCATTTGACATGTCTATGATTCAACTTTTCTTGTTGAGTCACAAACTGCAATGCATGATTTTCACTGTATAAGACAAACTCTTTCGGGATCAAGTAATGCCTCCATTTCTTCAATGATTGTATGATAGCATAAAACTCCTTATCATAAGTGGAGTATTTCACTTTCGCTTCATTCAGCTTCTCACTGAAGTATGCTATCGGCCTGTCTTCCTGACTCAGCACTGCCCCGATTGCAAATCCACTTGCATCACATTTCACTTGAAATGTCTTCTGGAAATCCGACAACAACAAAATTGGTTGTTCCATGATCTTCCTCTTCAACAGATTAAAACTCATCTCAGCTTCTTCAATCTAATGAAAATACGTGTGTCTTTTCTTCACTGTATCCATCATCGCTACGCTAATTCCACTGAAATTCCTGATGAACTTTCGGTAGAAACTAGCCAATCCGTGAAAACTTCTCACCTCAAAGATATTCTTCGGTGATGGCCAATTCTTGATTACCTCCACCTTATCTGGATCCATCCTCAACTCATTTGCTGAAATAACAAATCCCAAGTAAATGAGCTCTGTCTTCATGAATGAAGATTTCTTCATGTTTATTAACAGCTTATCCTGCTGTAACCTCTGCATCACTGTAGCCAAATGCTTCAGATGTTATGCCACTATTTTACTGTAAACCGATATGTCATCCAAATATACGATAACAAATTTTCCGATGAACTCCCTTAGGACTTCGTTCATCAGCCTCATGAAGATACTCGGCGCATTTGTTAAGCCAAATGACATAACAAGCCATTCATACAACCCTTCGTTGGTTTTGAATGTCATCTTCCACTCATCACTTTCTCTCATGCGGATTTGATGATAACCGCTTTTCAAATCTATCTTTGAAAAATACTTTGCTCCACTCAAGCAATCCATCAGATCATCCATCCTTGGCAATGGAAATTTGTACCTGATGGTTATCTTGTTAATCGCCCTCGAGTCAGTACACATCCTCCAGCCTCCATCTTTCTTCAGACTGAGTACTGTTTGAACAACACATGGACTCAAGCTTTCCCTGACCAAACCTTTGTCCAACAAATCCTGGACTTGCCTCTTAACCTCTTCATTCTCTTGCGGCGTCAATCTGTACGTGGATTTGTTTGGAAAACTGGCTCCTGGTATGAGATCAATATGATGACTCACACTTCTAATCAGTGGCAACGAACGAGGTAATTCGTCCACTACTATATCAGCAAACTCTTCCAGCAGTTCCTGAACTTCTTCTGGTAAATCATCCACCCTTGTGTTGGTCAAAACAATTCTAGGCTTTCTAACCACAATGAATTGCGGTTCTTCCTTCTTCTTAACATCTGTAAGAAGTTCCTTCCCACTCATGAGAAGTACAATGTTGCTTACTTCTGACTTCACCTCCTTATCCTTGATTGGAAGCAACATGTGAGTCCTCCCATTCTTCTCTAGGGTGTATGTGTTCATTCTCCGATCATGAATCACATTCCTGTCATATTGCCATGGTCTACCCAGCAATAGATGACAAACATCCATAGGAATAACATCACATAATATCTTATCATTATATCTTCCTATCTTAAATTCAACTAAACATTGTTTAGTGATAGTTACCTGATGTCCTTTTTGTAGCCACAAAATTATGTATGGGCTTGGATGATCAATCGTCTCTAGCTCCAAATTTTCTACCATCTCCGTAGAAACAAGATTATCCATGATACCACTATCCACGATGACCTTGCATACCCTGTCCTTGGTCTTGCAAGCAGTCCGGAAAAGTCTAGTCCTTTGGACTGAACTCTCCACCTCCTTATCTGGTGTCAAAAGGACTTTTCACATCATCAACGATCTCCCACCTTCAGCATCCTCTGCCTAAACATCTCGCCTCTGTGCCTCGGCGATGTGAGCTTCCCCACTTTCCTTCTTTTTATTTGGACACTCGTAAGACTTGTGCCCATTCTTTCCACATGTGAAGCATGTTATTACTCCACCTCTTCCTCTTCCTCTACCTCTAGTACGAGGGAAAGTGTTGTTGTCAGCATAATCTCCTCTATGTTCAGTATGTTCAGCATATTTCCCTCGCTGTGAGGTTCCACCTCTCTCAGTTCGAGTCTGAGGTTTCTTCCAGTCCTCCTTGGGCTTCTGATATTTGTCCTGGGAAACTAATTTGCCTCTAGGTTGACTTCTGCCTCGGCCTCTTTGACCCTGCTTTCGGCTCATCTTCTCTTCTGCTTTCATAGCCATTTGATAAGCATCTTCCACTGTTTGGATGGTTACCATGCTCATCTCATCCTGGATATCATATCTCAGGCCATTCATGTATCTGGCAACTTTTTCATCATCGCTCTCCTGATGACCTGCTCTGATGTTCAGCTTGTAGAATTTTTCAGTGTATTCTTTCACTGTCATTAGCTTCTGTCTCAGGTTCTGCATTCTTCTGAACAAAGTAATATGGTAATCTCTGGAGATGAATTTCGCCTTCATCTTTGCAATCATTCTGTCCCAGCTCTTGATCTTCTGCTTGCCTTTGTAGCGTCTGTCAGCTTGTAGTTCATCCCACCACAATGTTGCATGTCCCTTCAATCTCGTGACATCATGCTTGACCTTCTTGTCCTCTTAGACATCTTCATAGTCAAAGTACATGTCTAGAGCTCTAATCCAGTCGAGAAGCTCCTCTACATCTAGGTTTCCCTCATAAACTGGAATGTCCATCTTCTCTCTTGCACCCATTCTTGCAATAGCTCTGATCAATCGTTTGTTTGTTGCATCTTCTGCTGCAACTTCTTCTTCATGTTCAGCCTCAACTTCACTTTCAGAATCACTTAGATCCCCAGCACTGACTGTGCATCTTTGTGTTGTCTCCATGTCTTCGATTCTGGTTCATAGATCACACATTTCTTTCTCCATGGCTGGATCAGTCATTTGCCTACCTCTTCTTCTCAGCATTTCCCTATCCTCTGGTGGATCAGGTGTTTGCCTGTCCCTTCTCCTTGGAAGCATGGTGAATTCTTCTTTTTCTCTGCTACAGAAAGAAAATAACCTTTCTGAGCTTTGATACCACTTGATGGTCGACGCCCGCAACCTCTCAACCCGCAGGTTGGAAGGTCCACGTCAACACAGGATCTTTTCCTTACACCGGCCCGAAGAGCTTTGCACTGGATCTTCTATTTTCCTTTCGGAAAATATGCACCCACAGCAAATCCTCATGGGATCCCCTCTTTTCACTTAGGAGATTGGATTTCGTGCTTTCGCGAGTCCGTAGGTTGAGTGTTGGTCTCTTGAATCCCTGAAACCCGAAAACAGTCAACGCTGACCTTTCCTCTTTCCTTTTTGGGATTTTCCTTATCGTGATTTCGGCGATCGCGATGTCGAGAAACTCGTCTCCTCGACCCCCAAATCTCGATTTGCCGAAACTCCAATACACTCGTGAGCTTTGAATTTTCAACGCCACTTCACCTCATCAGGACTTTGGACTTCGCAATATTGCGAATCCAATTGCAATGTTTTCGGAACTTCACTCTCCAAAACCCCGAAATAGCATGCCACCTATCCACCTCGCTGGCTCCTTTGGTTCCACGCCGTTCTCTTGGACTTCGGGATTTCGCGGTTCGTGATATCGCGATTCCCGTTGCTAGATTTTCAGAACTTCAACCCACGAAATCCCGATACAGGTATCCATGTGTAAATTCGACGGCCCTTGAGGCTTGTATCTACGGTCCTACTCCTCCTAAGCTTAGAACCTTTCTGGAATACTCCTCATATCTTCCCTACTCCTTCGTGAGATCTAACGGCTCACGGGATTTCGCGGATTCTCCACTGAGAATTCCGACCGTCTGTCTCTTCCTCTGAGAGATCGTCCTCCTACGGTCCGACGTTGCTACCCTTTCCTTCGGCCACTTCGAAGGCTTCGAATCCTTTTTGAACTTTTTTTTCAACTCTGAACCTTTCAAAAAATCCCTGCACGCACTCCTTGCGGCAGATTTTCAAACACTTTCAAGTGCTTGAATCCCCTCGACACTGCGCACTCCTGTAGCAGCAGTCTTTAACTTCTCTTGATCAGCTCGTAACCATGAGGCTTCACTCAGCCTTCACACTCCTTGCACGCCTCCTATGCCTAATTGCACTTCTATGGAAATGAGAACAAAATCTATCTATCCTGAGCTTCCAGAGAAAAACCTCTGAACCTTTTGGTCAATGCACTCCTTGCAGACAATTCAACTGCACTCCTTGCAGGAACTCTTGCTCAGATAGAGAAACAATTGAAACTCATTCCTCTCCTCTTTCCTCTCAGATTTCAAGCATTCAACAAAAAATCATTCATACATAGCATAAAAGTAATTTCATGACAGAAAGAATAAAACATTCATGAGCATAACATTCAAAGATGCATACACAGAGAATATATGAACACCATGAGTCTGAATCACAACTTTCTTGTATTAATTCAAAACGTCTGTACATGGAGTCTGCTACACAGCTCTCTGCTTCTCTCTATGCTCTTCATACACTAATGTTACAATACACAAATGAGGGTATCTATATCCCGTTTCCCTCTTGCGCTCTAAAACTGTCTAATCTATCATTCAATTCTATCTACTTGCATTAACTACTATAAATGCCTTCTACCTACTAAGGATGAGAGCAAATCGCTCAAGGTCCATTTACATTATACAAGTGTGCTTCCACTTGATGTTTCATTAATGGTTCAAGATATTTCAAAATTTGTGTTGGGCGCTTTTCCATCTGTCTGATTGTCTCTGCACTGGCTCACTTGAGATGCTCCTGCATCACCATTACTTAAACTTACCATTACTTTACCTTTTATTTTTCCTGGTGCATCATTTCCAAAATTTACATTCCTTGATTTGCTTTCACTTAGAGTTAGAAACTTACTTTTGTATCTAGTCATATGTTTGGAACATCCATTGTCAATATACCAGGGATTCTTTTCTCTTTGGGCTGATAACACTAGTCTACACTTGTCATCTTCTTTCTTCTTCCAAATCTTGAAATTTTCAGCAGTAAGATTCAAGTCTGACTTAAAATTCCTTAAGTGATAATCTGCAGCTTTATGTGCATAGTTATGACAGATGTAACATTCTGGTTCACTAAATAAAAGATCACAGCGATTGTTATGCTCATAACTATTGTTATGCTTAACCTGCGTCCTTTTCCTAGCCATCGCATGATTTATAGTCTGAGGTTGTTTGTTTCTTGGTTGTCTCGATCTTTGTTGTGGAAGATGGTTATTCGTTGAATATCTTGATTGTTCATATCTAAATCTTAAAGAACAGTTTATAGTTTTGTGACCAAAATTAGAGAAGAAAAAAAAATAACCATAGAAAAAACCTTTGTACCTTGAAAAAGTCTGTCTTCTTTGAGGAGGTCGATTTCTTTCATGCCGATAATCTCTCTGATCTATAGATTCAGTTTTGGTACTTTTTCTTTCATTCCTTCTTGGTGGCTGATTCTCTTTCTCTGTTTCTGCAGAGTGATTGTTGTCAATGTTTGAGGATTTGACAAACTTGATAGGTTTTGTACTACTTGGATGATCACTACTTGATCCTTCTTCATACCCCAAACCATCTTTCAACTTTGGGTTTCTTTGTTCATTTAGAATGGAGATTAATCCTTCTGAGGCTTTAATACTTGGCAGATTTTGGTGATACAATACCTTAAACTTCTCCATTTATTTTTTGGTTTTTACTATCTCTTGTTCTAAGGCTTCACACCTCGCTTTCTTCTCTGACACCTGTTGTTTCAGTATGTCTTCTATTTTCTTTGCCTCTTCTAACTCCACTTTTAGTAGAGAAAAGTTTTCATCAGGTTTTTCACTATTCATTTTAAACTGCTTCAACAACTGTTTTTGTTTTCTCTTCTTACATATGTGTCTGTCAATTTCTTCCAAAGCACTGATTAATTCACCTTCCATACCCACCACACTTCTTCATCATCCATTTCACCTTTTGTGTGTTCATCATCAAGATCTCCCATAGCCATAAGCATAAAATCATTCACTTTGTCTTCACATGATGAATCACTATCTATGTCTTTTGAGGAATTGTCATTATTTGCACACAAACTTTTCTTTTTACTATATTTCTTGAATT
>ML781786.1:394413-415593 GCA_009831015.1 Picea engelmannii | reverse complement strand
ATTTCGGTATTTCGACATTTCGGCATTCCTGTGGTGAAGAGTCTCGACACTCCAAGTCGCAATCCCCGAAACTATGAAAAATTTTAGCTGCACTAGCTTCTTCCCCTCACGTGACCACCAATGGTGACCACAGGCTACACCAAAAGGTGTTTTGCAATTTCGACATTTCGCGATTTTGCATATCGCGAGTTCGAGAGGTTAGGGAACCCCGTTCCTTTGAATTTCCAATCAGTGAAATGATGATCTTTCTCCATGTGTCCTATAGACCCAACAGTCCATATCTTATCGTGATTTCGAAACTTCACAGGCCTTCATTGTGTCTGATCAACAGTCTAGATCAATCCTCGATACGACGGCTAGGATTATTTTGTGATTTTTCATATCGTGAGTTAGAGAGGTTAGAGCACTCCTTCCTTTGACCTTTCAGTCAACGCAATGCCAATCTTTATCCATGTGTCCTTTGGCTTCAACGACCATGATCATTTCACAAATTCACGAGCCTTCGTTGTGCCTGATCAACGGTTCAGGATATCCCTTTGATCAATGACTCAGATTAATTCGTGATTTCGCATATCACGAGTTTGAGAGGTTAGGGAACTCCTTCCTTTGACCTCTCAGTCAACGAAATGTTGATGTGTAACCACGTGTCCTTCTCGAATATGGACAGTCCTCCTGCTTTCTGGATTTCGAGGTTCGCTACTTCAAAGGTTAAAGTTCCTTTGATCTTTGATTTCCCGGTCTGCGAAACTCCGAAATGGAATCTTTGACATGATCTGATATTTCTCATTTCATGATTTCATCATTCTTGTCATGAGTGTCCTTGACACCTCCAACTCCCGGTATCCAAAACTCCAAAATGGAGATTAAGTCGTGGTTTCGCATTTCGTGATTTCATCATTCTTGTCGTGAGTGTCCTTGACACCTCCAACTCCCGGTATTTGAAACTCCAAAATGGATATTAAGTCATGGTTTCGCATTTCACAATTTTCTACCGTGAGTTGCTTCCTTTACTCCTCCAACTCCCGATATCGAAAACTCTGAAATGGAGTTTACGCTTCTGATCTTGCCATGCGATCATCGTTGCGTTGTTGGTATTTCCACTTTCTCTTCTTCGTTATTGTCAGGCTAAGCTTTCCATCAATGACAAACAAATACTCTGCCTTCTGTCTACCCATAATAAATATGCCAACAAGATCCTCCGAAGCTCCGAAGTCCCGATGACCCAAAGGCAAGGCGTATGGTGAAAATCATTGAACCATTTCAGAAGGACGCCCAAGCTCATTGAGATGATAACAAAAATCTCATGAAAGCCAGGGATCAACAAGGAAAGTTAAACTTAAAGTTGGTGCAAGGTTTGGAAAGAATCAAAAGGAAATTAGATAAGGAGAGTGAATCAAGAAAAATAGGGAGTCACAAGAATATTGAGAGGAAAATAAGATCAAGAAGCGTTAGCAGGAATCATCATCACTCCCCGAAACATTCCAATAAGGAGGCACATAGTAGTTCAAGCCCATCTCCTACCAAAAAACACATGAGATATGGAATGGATGAACTGAAAGGTGAAATGAACAAGATTAAACCTCCTATGTTTGATGGAGAACACAAGGAAGATGAAGATGCTAAGACATGGTTGTTGGGCATGAGAAAATATTTCCAATTGCAAAACTATTCTTCTCATGCAGAGGGAAGAATTTCCATTTACTAACTTAAAGGAAAGGCATCTGTATGGTGGGAGAAACTTGTGCAAGTACAACACGTCAGAGAGAGTAATATTACTTGGAGGGAGTTCAAGAAGCATTTTGAAAAGAAGTACTTAACTAAGAGGTACTATGACATAAAGATGAAAGAGTTCTTTGAACTCAAACTGGGTAGCATGACCATTAGTGAATATGAATGAAGGTTTTTGGAATTGTTGAAGTATGTTCCTTTCATCAAGGACGAGACTGTCGAAATTCAAAGGTATCTAAATGGAATTCCATCTTACATCAGTGACAAGATCCAGTATGATGACCCAAAGACTATGGAAGAAAATTTAAGGAGAGAAAAATTCTTATATGACCAACAAAAAGAAAATCCTACTTTCCAAAAATCTTGGGAAGACAAGAAATTTTTTTAAGAGGGAGCAGAGAAAAAGGGAAACAAACCACCATTTTTCAGGAACAATCCTCAAAGACAACCATCTTTTAGAGATCCCAGGAAGGTTGAAGTGGGTGGACAAATGCCAAGACAACCACCTATGGAATGTTGGGGTTGTAAAGGAAATCATATGTACATATATTTCCCCCACAGAAATGACAAAGTGAGAGTTGTCCACAATGTTCAACAAGCAGAAACAGTGGAGGACATGGGCAGTAGAATACACAGGATCTACGCAGCCCTGGAAAACAAGCAAGAAAAATATCAGTCGCACAGGATTGAAGTGGAAGGTATGATCAACAACCATGCCTTTACTATTTTAATTGATTCAGGGGATATCCATAGTTATGTAGATCCTAGAGTGGTGGAAAGTTTTCAATTGTCGATAAGAAAACATCAAAAGTCTTGGTTAGTGTAGCTGGCTACAGGAACCAAGAGGAAAGTCACTAAGTTAGTTAAGTCTTGTCCATTGGACATGAATGGACTGAGAACAAAGGTTGAATTGAACATTTTACCTTAAGGTTCTTATGACTGTCTAATTGGGATGGATTGGTTGGACCAACACCATGCCATCTTGGATTGTCGTAACAAGGCATTCACTTTCCTGGATGAGGAAGGGAATCAGAGAATAGTCCAAGGAATTCCCAGGGCAGTTACTGTTAGAGAAATCTCAGCAATGTAGCTGAAGAAGTGCTACAGGAAAGGCTGCCAATTATGTGTAGCCCACATGGAGGAAGAACCTAAGGATAAGGTGTCCAGTATTGAAGACCATGCAGCATTAAAATATTTTGAAGAGGTATTCCAAGAGGTATCTAAACTACCCCTGAAAAGAGATATTGACTTTTCTATAAACCCTATGCCTGGAGCAGCTCCAGTATCAAAAGATCCTTATAGAATGAGTACACCAGAGCTAAAAGAACTGCAAATGAAGCTTCAAGAGCTTCTAAAGAAGGGGTATATATGCCCAAGTGTGTCACCTTAGGGATCCTCAGTCCTGTTCATGAAGAAGAAGGATGGAACATTGAGATTGTGCATCGATTTCAGACAATTGAACAAAGTGACTATTAAGAACAAGTATCATATGCCAAGGATCGATGATCTCTTTGATCAGTTGAAGGATGCTAAGATATTTTCAAAAATAGATCTTAGATCAGGATATCACTAGGTAAGAATTAAGGATCAAGACATCAGTAAGACCTCCTTTAGAATAAGGTATGGTCACTATGAATTCACAGTGGTGCCATTTGGGTTGTCAAATTCACCCACTGTTTTTATGTGCCTGATGAATGGTGTGTTCAAAGAATATCTGGACAAGTTTTTCATAGTCTTTTTGGATGACATCCTGGTCATAGATGATTTTAGGGGCTAAATTTCGCTCATGGGCTAATTTTCCATGGTTTTTCCAAAAACGAGATTCGCTATTTTAAATTGATTCGCCCAAATTCTATAGGATAAAATTATTTTACCTTAAAAATCGCCAACATTTTATAAAAAATATATAAAATACTTAGAAATTTGAATATTTTTAAAAACATATCGCCAAACATTTATAGTTTACATTTGAAGGATTAGTAATATTCGCCAAGGTTTCTACGTTTTAAAATAAATTTCCATCCTTAAAATCATCCCTGATCCTGGTGTATTTCAAGTCAGAGGAAGAGCATGAATAACATCTTAGGATGGTGTTTCAGGTGCTAAGAGAGCACCAATTGTATGCTAAATTGAGCAAATGCTCATTTTATCAAAAGCAGATCCATTACTTGGGGAATATCATTTCAAAGGATGGGATAGTTGTAGATTCTGAGAAGATAGAGTCCATCAGGGAATGGAAAATGCCAAAGAAAGTGACAGAAGTCAGATCTTTTATGGGTCTAGCTGGCTATTACAGAAGGTTCATTGCAGGGTTCTCAGGATAGCTCACCCTATCACTTCCTTGCAAAGGAAGGAGAAGAATTTTCAGTGGATTGAATAATGTGAGAAGAGATTATAGCGATTGAAGTAATTGTTAACTAGTGCTCCAATACTGAGGATTACAGATCTGAATGAAGACTTTGTAGTGTGCACAGATGCATGCAAAGAAGGGTTGGGAGGAGTCCTCAGTCATAATGGATTCGTAATTTTTTATGAATCCAAAAAGTTGAAAGAGCATGAAATAAACTATGCAACTCATGATTTGGAGTTGGCAGCCATCATTCATGCTCTGAAGAAATGGAGGCATTACCTCATGGGAAAGAGGTTAGAACTGAGAATAGACCATAACGGTCTGAAGTATTTGTTTGATCAACCAACCTTGAATGTTAGGCAGAGTAGGTGGTTGGAGTTTCTTTGTGAGCATGAATTTGATATCAAGCATATCAAATGAAAGGAAAACAAAGTGGTTGTTGCACTCAGCAGGAGAGTGCATGAATTTCATGCTTCAGCCATTAACATGTATCGAACTGATATTAAAGGAAGAATTTTGAAAGCTGCAAATGCAGATTTGCAGTACATGGAGTTGGTAACAAAGATACAACATGGTAAGATGCTACAGAAAGTGGAAGATTATAAGTTGGGAGATAATGGAACACTTCTGTACAAGAACATAATTTATGTACCTAATGTCCAGGAATTGAAAATTATGATTTTGAATGAAATGCATAATGTGCCTTATGCAGGGCACCCTGGATATCAGAAATATCAGAAAATTGTGGTAGCAGTCAAGAGCCATTACTTTTGGCTAGCTATGAAGAAAGAGATTGCAGAATACATAGCCAGATGTATGGAGTTCCAGAAGGTTAAAGCTGAGCATAGGCACCCAACATGGTTTCTACAACCTTTACCCATCCCCGAGTGGAAGTGGGAGGTAGTGACAATGGATATTATCATAGGATTGCCCAAAACCGGCAAGAAAAATGATTCAATCATGGTGGTGGTGGACAAGCTTATGAAATCTTCCCATTTTATTCCACTAAAGACTACTCACAAGGAAACTAATGTTGCTCATATATTTTTAAGTAAAATAACATGATTACATGGTATTCCCAAGACAAATGTGTTTGACAGGGACCCAAAATTCACCTCAAAATTATGGAAAGGGTTATTCAAAGGGTTCATAACGAATCTAAACTTCAGCATTGCTTATCATCCTGAGTCTGATGGGCAGAAAGAGAGGGTGAACCAAGTGATCAAGGACATGTTAAGGATGCATGTGATGGAAAAATTGTCTAAATGGGAAGACTACCTACACTTGGTAGAATTTATCTACAACAATGGGTATCAAACATCGTTGAAAATGATCCCATTTGAAGCACTTTATGGAAGAAAGTGAAATACTCCAGTAAGCTGGGATAATCCAGTTGATAGAGCAGTGGTTGGGCAAGAGTTGCTCAAGGAAATGGAAGAACAAATGTTGAAGATTAAGCATAATTTGAAAGCTGCCCAAGACAGGCAGAAGAGTTATGCTAATAAGAACAAGATCCATAAGGAGTTCAAAGTGGGTGATCATTTTTTTCTAAAAGTAAAAGCTAACAGAAGTTCCCTGAAGCTGGAAAACTGTTCCAAGTTGGCAGGCATATTTTGTGGGCCATTTGAAATCTTAGAAAGGATTGGACCAGTTGCATATATGATTTCATTGCCTGCATCCATGACTGTACATAATGTGTTTCATATTTCATTTCTTAAGAAATATATACCTGATGATAATCATATAATCGATTGGAATTGGATGTAGGTGGAACAAGAAGGAGTCTTGCAGGTGCATCCGGTGCGTATAATGAACCGAAAAAGCAAGCTGCTCCGGAATCGAGATATAGGACTTGTAAAAGTCTAGTGGACCTGGTTCGGTCCTAAGGACACAACATGGGTGCATGAAGATGCTATGCGGGCAGAGTACCCACATATTTTTGAAGATTTTTGAAATCTTGTTGTTGTTTTGTAAATAAATTTCACTCAGGACAGTTCAAAATTAAGGGGAGGGGATTGTAATACCCCAAGGCTGAGCCCCTCCTAAATTGTAATTTTTCTTATAGGCTGGTGAGCTAAGTGGTTGTAAGCTGAAAGACTTATGTGTTTATTAGGCTAGTGAGCCAGATGCCAAGGCCATGAGCCTAATATTTTGTTTGTATATGTAATTATACAGATTATTTATAAAAATAAAAACACTGTTGCTTGTAGACCCTCCACGAAGAAGAGTTATGGGGGACTAACCTTCAATAGGTAGGGTAAGGAATGGGGGCTAAGATAGGGGGCTTACCTTTAGAGGAATAATATTTTAATATTATTTCTTGAAGACTAAAGTGAACATTATATGTTTGTTATGCTAAGTTCCTGGAAAATGGGACGTGGGCTTAATGGAGTGCATGCAGCTCCAGGAAGACAAGTAGCAACCTGGTCTCATGCATCCAAAGCTGAAGTGTCATCTTGTGTTGGGGGGTTTGGGAGTCATTCTGCCATCATTCGCCTCAGTCGTACGACCATTCTCCCATCTTGCACGTGAACCATGTTTTGTTCTATGTCTACATCTGCATACGGGCGCACAGTGAAGGAGACCCTCATGGAAGGTTGTCATCCTATCATTTTCCCGATTCTTCATTCTTGCCTCTGCGTCTGACCTCTTCCTACTTGCACACATTTCTAAACCAGAGCGGGGAAGTTGTCCTGCGTTGTTTCCTGTGAATCCCGACACAATTGTAGTCGCCTAAGCCGTGTTGAGACTTAGCATTAGGTTGTTACCTATTTGGGTGTCCATACCCATTTTTCCTTGTTGTCGTTAATTGGTGTTGTTGTTGTTTTTTTCAACTGTACCTGACTATAGCTGAGTCTAAGACTAGTTATCAGACCTGTGAGTAGCTCTCCCATGTGAGAGAGTCTGCTGGGAAGTGAGTTATCCTGGAAGGGAGTCTTGTAGCAGCCACAGTACTCTAAGACTTCTAGTCTAGCTTGTTGTTGAAGCCCAAGGTAAGGGAGGTGTATTGGCCGATGGACTTGTAGTAGTGAAGGTGTACTCTCCTGGGGTGGAGAAGGTGTGTGGGGAATGAGGGTCTGTGTGTTGTGGGCATAAGTGGTCCTGGGATAAAAGATCCTTCCTGTTGCTTTGTGCAACTTCCTTGTTGTCCTTGCCAAGCATAGAATTCCCTTGCCTGGTGGAGTTTAGTCCCAGCTTGAGGGTGACCTATTGTTGAGAGTGATGAGAAACATGGTCTAAGGATGGGAGGTTCGTGGAAGGTCTACACGCAGTTGGTGGATTCACTCCAGATAGAATATAAGTATCATTATGTGATTAATTATGTATTTTATGTATGTTTTGTGATGAATGATTATCATGTATTCCATTATGTATATGAATTAATGTTAGTTTTCATTGATTGTATATGGTAACAATGATTCCATGATTACTCTGCGTTAAGTATTTTAATTCATTAAAATGCATGTCATTTATATATAAGTGTATATTCTGTAGTAGTGGCATTACCCGATCTCTGGAGGGCCGAGGATGTTACACTCATGATGTGTTCAACAAGCTCAACATGAAGATTAGCTCGTCATTGATTGTCTAATTTGAAATTGTTTGTGACATTGTTTTGTAATTTCACTTATTGTACTTTTTGAACTACCTCTTCTTATAATGAGATATATGACTTAGATTAACGGTAATAGTTCTTAATTTAAAAAAAATACATTACTTATTTTGTAATAATACACCTTCAATAAGTTATTCAAAGAAACACTAACCACATAATTTATTAAATCTCCACCCTGATGAGAGCAAGGTACAAGAACAATTTTTTGTTAGAAATCCTTGACTTCACCTTCATTAATATACAATGAATTCAACGTTTGATCAATAGGAGGATATTTTTACTTTAAATCAACTGCACCTAAAAATTTAGGGATCAAGTCTACCCCTCATCAAGGAGTTCTTAAGTGCTTATTCCATTTCGAGGAATATCTTTTAGGGAACTAATTGATCCAGAATATATTTGTAGAACAAAATGAATACAGATTATTATCAAAAGATTCTTAACACAGAATAACATATATACAGTAAAACTGGTTTCTATTCAATAAGGAAATAAGCTGAAACTGTAAAATGCAGTAGAAACAAGCTTGCTAGAATGGTGGTGGCTTATCTCTAAGAAGAGATGTGACGGTTGTGCTCATTCGCAAGAATATCCTTACAGTGAGGCTCTGAAGGCATTTTTACAATAAACAGGAATGTCAAAAACCCTAGACATCCAAAAAACCTAACCCTAGGAGATGAAGCACCAAAAGTCATGTGGTCCTCGTTTGGATAAGTTAGTACATCAACTTCCCGAGGTCGTAACTTTTGGATATGATCTTTGTTTTAGGCACATGATAGCCAGTTGGAAAGGTCTGTCCAAGGACCACACATTTTTCGTCTATCTACCAAAAGTCATTCTAGCTATGGCGAGCCCTAAAAAAACGTTGTTTAGGGCCACAAAACGACCCCACAAGTCAGGGACCCAAAAACTAGGGAAAAAAATGCCAAACTGGAAAACTGTAAAAATGAACCAGTTGGAATAGGTGGGAGGCCACCAACATCCATCTGAATCAGTAGTTGATGAGAAAATTAGTCTAACATTTTGGAAATTATTATGTTGATCATACATTGAAAATATTTAAGTGTAAGTGTTAAAGTTTAATATTTTAGTGTCAATATTTTTCTTTACTAGAATGCATGTGCTATATTGGCATGCTTGACCTTTATGTCATGTTTATCATTTAGTATATTCTTTGCCCTTTTGTCTTGTCCTAGTTTAGTGGTATAGAGACTTGCAATCCAACCACTTAGACAGTGCTACACTAAGTGGTATATGCCATAATCAATTTATCCATATATAATATTTCATTTATCTATGCATGATTATATAGTTTCTCAATATTAATATAGTTTCATGTTAACATAAAAATTACTAGATTAAGTATACCAACTATATTCATTGTAAGTATACCAACTATATTCATTGTAGAAGTCCATGAATAATAACACATAATAAATTTATCCCTAACCTAATATAACAACCTTAAGTCGCACATGCATAATCAAAACCATAAACAAAACCATCACTTATATATCATCTAGTGTCTCATTAATATAAAAAAATGTAAAACTAACATCTCAGTCAACATAATAAAAATGGTGCGACATCGCATTCCCCTTAATTACTCATTACTTAGGAAGCTTCAAATTCCCGACTTTCATTTTGATAGAGCTTAAGCCACTTACCTTAAACTTTTACTTTTTCTTATAGGACTTCACAAGTGTATGCTACCCTAAATCATTTGATTCATTCTTTATAAAGCAACATCCTTCACATCATATTATTAAAATTTGATATTCCCATTTTTCAACTCAAGCTAAATCCTATGTATCTATTAATTTCTCATGTTGGCTCCACATCCACATTCTGTGCATAACACTTATCATACCGAAGGATCACTTCAACCATGTTATGATGATAGTTTGGATGCTTTTATTAAAAAATCTCTTGATATCCAACATGTATGTTAGAACACTATTCTTATATTCTTATACTAACATGCATAATTAATTCACCACATTTTTTGTAATTTATCTCTAAATACTCTGCACTCATTATTTACTCATTATTTATGTCTACAAACACGGTCTTCCCATTTTTCAAGGTTATATGTGCTCAATTATAATATAGAAACTTGTGAAAACATTACCTCGTGTTCTAAATCCAAGTATCAAACTCAAGTTATCATCATTGTAGGTAATTGAACATCAACTTATATGTTAATTAGGGTTTTGCATGTTTGATTTTTGTGTTTAAAGTCTTCACAACAATTCATTTATTGAAACTCATAATTCAAGGTATTTTGATTATATTCAAATCATTGGCCATGTTTCATACATTATTATTAGGGTATTATGATGACATTATTAAATTTCATCCCTAAATTTTACTCTAAAGAATTTTATTCCGCTTTTTCTAAGCTACATAACAAAATTTGTGTTAATACACCATCACATACATTTTAAAACACATTATATACTTAATTAAGAGATTTACCTTCACCTATACATTTTGAAACAAATCTCACTACTTAAGAGATTTACATTTTCCTAATAAAACTTAGAATCATGAGTGGATGCACTTTACTTATGATCATGAACATAAGTGACAAATTTCAAATTCATTTAACATTCATAACATTCAACTTTATTCTTAAGATAAATTACTTCCTTATTAAGAATTATTTTTTCAAACCATAAATTGATTCAAGATATTTTAATTTATTCCTCCAAATCACGTAATTAACACCAAGATGAACAATGTAGCAAAGGGTTATAGGTTATAGTCATCCATTATATGTTGTGAAACAAACACTTCAAGAGAAATTTTTTATTATTGTTTGTTAAAAAATCATAGATATCAGATTTTCAACATAATTTTAATGTTTTTTTGGTCTTATATGTATAAATATGCATCAAAGGTTTGGTTAAGCATTGCTTAATTGGTGTTAATGAAGGAATTCTTGATCTTCCATGTGGCAATGTGGCAAGTGCTATGTCAGAAAAATGTTAATATATCACATTGCAGGTGCCATGTCAAAAAAAAACTAATGTGACACCTCCCACATGAAACATTACATGTCATCGTTCTGTTGGTGTGGAACCTACCACATGTCCAATCAATAATTCTCTCACATAAGTTTTTTAGACATCGAATATGCATCGATTGAATATCACACTAACTTTGGTTAACCAACATCTAGAGATTCTATAATGTTAGAAATCATGGAGATCCACATTAATTTAACATACCTAATTTCAATTAGGTATCAAGATAGTGTATTAAAAACTCTTAATTTGGTTACTATAAAATTATCAATGTGTATTTGATATGATAAATATCAAATATTGGAGACAAGTAACTCGATACCTAGATGAAGTTCAAAATAGTTCTATTTGACATGTATTTGATGCTTGTAACGTTGATTTCACATTAAAAAAAACAAGGTAGATTTTTGTGTTTGATAATTTTTTTTTTATGATTTTAAGGAAAAGTTACATTTTTTTATCTAATTTCTTATCACTTAGAAAAACGTTAAACATATACTAATTATATTTTATATTATGTTTTAGTAGTATGCTATGGTTTTCGTCATTTTTAGTGAAAGTTCTAAGATTTAAACAAATTTGATTACAACTATAAGTCTTTGTTTAATTAAGGTTCCTTTAATTAATATTTCTAGGGTTATAGGATATCATGAAATTTTCCTTCCCATTTTGGTTTTAAGGTTATCAATTTTTAAACTACAATTCAAATATTTCAAGGTTATCAATTTTTAAACTACAATTCAAATATTTCAAGATTATCAATTTTTAAACTACAATTCAAATATATTTATATTTGATCTAAATTTTTATAATTAATAAAAAACTATTCAAAATTAATTACTAAAAAAATATAAAACTCTAATTTAATATTAATTTAGTTAATATTATAAATTTGATATTGTTTTAAATAATATTGTGATTTAAAATTACAAGTTACTATTGTTTTGAGGCATGCTAGATAGTGTTTGTGTTTTGGTACCATCTTAACAACCCAACCTACTATACATAGATTAAGTGGGTTATTATTTTAGAATATGCAATTTAATAAATCCAAGGTAATTGAAACAAAGTATATTTAAAATTTTGTTTTTTTATTTAAATTTTTGCATATATTACTGCAAGAATTATTATGTACAAAATTATCTATCAACAGAAGTAATATCGCAATAGTTAATTTTACTTATTTTTTTTGAAATATTTGATGAAAACTAGTCCTATATCATAATAGTTAATTTTTCCAAATATTTGATGAAGACTAGTCCTTGGTGAAAACTATGTTTCAACTTTTTAGTAATTGATTGTTGGGGAAACATGTTAAATATTTTTTTTCTCCCAACAAATGAAAAACCAAGTATGATGGTGATTGCCTCCTTGTAAGGCTTTGGCTCAATTATGGAAAAATTGAGTCCACTCAACTAGAAGAAAAAAACAACCACAAAGAACATAAATCCACACTTAACATAGAGTCACAATAAAAATATCACAATAGCATCCATAGAACCATAGTCTAACTAAATAGTGGAGAAGTCTCTAGCACTAACAACATATTTACACAGGGCTATGGTGTACACAAGAATGCCACCCACTCTAGCCATAGTATTGAAGCACCTCCAGTAATGGAGCTCTTCAATCAAGCTAAAAATATTTGCAACATACCTCCTATTGGATAGTCTACACACTATCACAATCTATCAAAAACCAAAGGAACCCAACCTAATATTCATTTACCAAAAAGCCATAGGTCTTAAAACATAAAAAAAAAATAGGTTTTCCTCCTTTTCCCAATAGGTGCTTCCACCATTCTTTTTCATTCACATAACAAAAGAATATTTTTTCCTTTTTCCGCCTAATCCCCCACAAAATGGTAATTAAAAATAATAAAATGGTTTAGTGTAAAATTAGGGTTAGATTATGAGAAAAGTCAAATGAAAGTGATCTATCAATTGTCGTGGATATTCTATTAGAACAGTTCATTATAATAGAACTTATAGTATTCTGAAATCATAGAGTATGTAGACTAATTTTCCTTAGATCCTAGATTATTTTATTACTAGCTTTGCTTGAACTTATGAAAATAAATGAATACAAAAATGAAAGAACAAGAAAAAATATACACGTCATCCACAGAATTGAACACAAGATGAATCCTGAAAAACCCAATACAGGAGAAAACCTAGCTAGAAGGTGAGGCTTATGCTTGGATCTCTTTTCTTTAGTTATGGAAATCAAGTACAAAGAAAGAGGCACTCACTATGGAGTTTCTTTTGACATTGTGGCATGAACAAATGATAAAGAATATCCTACCTCCTTTGTTATTCTCTCAAAATACCACTACTTGGATACTCTGCTCAACTATGAAACAAGTACAATACAAAATAATGGAACATTTTCTCCTCCTAGAAGCTCGATATTTAACATATCCTAATAGTTGTATACGGTTAGGGTTTTGACTTCCTCAACCCTCAATTAGTTATCAGGTTTAGACCTTCTAGAATCTTCTTTAAATTCCACAAGTGGCTAGCCCCATATGTGTGAGTGATTGGGGCTAATGTGGCATGCACTCATACCATGATGGTCAACAAGATAGTTCAACTTGTGGGAGACATAACTTTTGCATATAAGCTCCAATTAAGGTGTTGTCCACATCATTGGAAGGGAATTGAAGTGTAGAAAATTTTCAAGGGTGCATGCATGAGTTTCAAACAATCCTAGCCCAAAAAATGTTGTTTAATGTCTCAAAATGGATCTGGAAAGTTATGGACCCCAATTTTGCAAATTAAAACCTATAACTAAAATGACCCTACAAGTTAATTCCTGCAATTATTTCCACCCAAAAAATACCAAAATAAATAAAAACTTATATGAATCATAAAACCTCTCACAAAATATAATCCCAACCCATTTGAACTACAAATCCTAATTAACTAAGAAACATAACATTACCCAAATCAAACATTAATACATTACTACCTCATAAGGTACCAAAGGTTGTTGAGGCACACCCATTGAGTTGAACTCATTCCTAAGGTGTGAGTCCATAATGGTTTTCATAATAATCTTCCAAGATGCTATCAACATTTAACCTAAATTAGTATCATCCTAAAAATAATATCCCTATAATCATTAAATTAACATGAACATAAGTAAACAATTTAAACTAATACATGCATAGAATATCTTTAAATAAGATAATCATTTCATAGGATTCATGTGCACAATAATGTTTGAAATAGCATAACGATAAATAATAAAATAACACAAAAATGATGGAACATAATGATCAATAATAAAATAAATTAACAATGAAGGAACATAATAATCAATAATAAAATTAAATAACATCATGGTTGGATTTCGTGAAAAATATAATGATATATAATAAAATATCATAACATCATGGATTTAGCTCAAGTGTAAAATCCACATATCAAATTTGCTAACATGTATGCAAGTATTAAATAACAAACACTAAAAATACATTAAAATTAAAATTGAAGGTGTCCCATAATAATTATAATAAAATACAGTGTTATAAACATTGTGTTCAATTTATCATTAGACAGCTAATAATAGTTTAACCTATTTCTATATTCTTATAACAATTTGTCATAAATTGATTAAGGTATTTTAATTTATTTTTTTATATCATATAATTAACATATATGATCCATAAAAAATAGGTTTATGTCTGGGGAAAGAGAAGGTGCAGAGAGCTCGAGAAGGAGTTAATGACGATACCATTGGCAGAAGTGTCGGATCATCCTCTCTTGGCACTTGTTTTTGACACCCATTTAGACATTGTATCCTTATCCGACGGTTCCTCTTGTTTCTAGGCTGTATCAGTTTGACCTTCTCTAGTTTTTAGGGCTTGTCGATTTTTTATCCACTGATTTGCTTGGGGCTTGGAATTGTCTTCATTTCCAATGACTAACGATGAGCCTTAGCTCACTACCTTAAACTATTCTTCTTTTCCCTGTACCAATTTATTACCTTGGTGGTTGTCCTATCCTAGCACAAATCTTCTTTTCACCTGTCCTATCCTATTCTTCTTTTCACCTCTCTCATGTGGAGTGGGTTTACACCTCAATTGTAGTTATGAAACAAATCTTGTTACATTTATAACTTAACTGTGGAGGTCTTATCAGATTCTATGTTTGTCCTAACTGTGCGAGGTGGAAGCTTCTAGAGGTATCTTCCAACACCTTCCAAATGGAGGCTAAGGTCAGCGCACTTATGAGTGTGGATAATGAGGCGCTCTGAAAGAGTGTCAGACTCTTTTCCTTGAGGAATGTGCATATTGTAGCTACTTCCTTTCCTTCTACCACCCTGAACTTGATGGAACACTTGTTATCCTCAACCATTGTTACCTCTGAGCCTTCTGTCATCGCTCACTTGTCGTCTTCCGCTCCACTATCGAGACCAGTCTCCTCTTTCCAGCACTCAGGTTTGCATCGGAGTGTGGGTTCACACGAGCACAGTTCAAAGGTACATAAGTGGAAACCTAAGTTATCGGGTTGTAAGACATCGTGGAAACCCAACAAAACAAAGCGTCACCTTATCATGGGTTCAGACGTAGGTTTGGAGGAGAGTGTCCGTGTTTCTCTCTGTGGACTAGTTGGTAGGATTTCCTATCGCTCTTTGTGTAAGTGTTCACTTTTGTATTGGATTTCAGATACTTGGTTTCCTTTAATAGGGTATGTTTCAGATCTCATTTCACTTTCTCATGGATGGTTCGGTCTTTTATTTAACTCGCTCAAGGATTCTCAACGTATTCTTTATACTTTATGGACTATCAGTGGTTGTATCCTAATCCTTAAGAGATGGCGTATTAGCTTTGATCCTGCCACAAAGTATTTCATATTGTGACACCTATGGGTTTTACTTCCTGGCCTTCCACTATAGTATTGGACAGAGAAGGATCTTGCAGCCATAAGAAATGAGCTCGTGTGTTTCATCTGTTTGGCTCACAGTCTTTTAAAAGGTTCCATCAGGAAAATGGCTAGGATACTGGCCGAGTTGGATGTTCACATCGGGATACTGGAGACTTTGGATATCTATTGGGGAGGCCGCAAGGTGACTCGACGCCTTGATTACCTTGGCATTCCCTTTCATTTCTCTTGTTGCCAAAGGGTTGGACACCTCTGGCGTGACTGTACTGGTCAACCAAAAGAGGAAGAATCTGAATCACCATACCTCCACAAGCTTTCACAGGAAGACTCACCAAGAGTAGAATCATACACTATGGATACTGAAGGACATTTGGATACAGATTCCTGGCAGTCTACACCTCTGGATTCTCTCACTTGTAAGATCAAGTAGCTCTTTCCTACCTTTTATTTTACCCTTACTTCTTGGGAAAGGAATATGTTGGATTCTACTGTCATTCCAAGGATGGGGCCCATAAATCTGACAATTTATGTTTTTCCATAGACCTCGCCTAGCCCTCCTTTACCCACTACGAAGAAAGATTCCCCTCGAAAGTTTCCTACCCCTCAACCCCTGTCACTAGCTAGAGACGAAACGACTCACACTAGTCTTGTGTCTTTTGGTGGGGTTGTTTTAGCTTCTATTCCTTTTCAGTTGATTGTCCCTAATCAAAATTATGTTTCTCCTCTTCCTACGAATGACTCTATTCTTGTCAGGAATTATCCACCGGTCAAAACTCTTTGGATTTTGGACACACTACCCTTGGGAACCTACTTAAAAATTTGTCACATTCTTTAGTTGAGACATTGCATCCGGTTCTGATTCCTACTTTTCAAGGAAGGTCACCTATTATCCATGAGAAATTGGATCTACCCTCTTCTTCACACTGTGTTAACTCTATTGACTCTACTAGAAAATAATACTCTTGGTCTCAGGGCTTAGGACTTGAAACATCACCTATAAAAACCACAATGCTCCAAGAAAAGTTATTTCTTCTGTTACTCATCCGACTATTTCTTCCACTAAAACTTGTGACCTTGGGGCGCTTAGAGAATTAAATCCCTATCCATGTCACATCCATGATACTTATCTCCCTCAACATTAGAGGGGTAGGAGGCATCCTTAAAACTGCCTCCCTCAGGAGACTTATTGACATAACCCATCCTAACATTATCTTTCTACAAGAAAAATTAGTTGACGAACAACGAGCTCGGGCTTTCTTCAGTTGCTTAAAGTCGCAGTGGTTTGTTAGTGTTGTTAGTTATGTGGGCAAATCGAGTGGGTTATTTGTTGCTTGGGATCTCATATTGTTTTAGTTGGAGCCTTTATAATGTTGTGGCTACATTTTGTTGACAAGTACCTGTTGTACTGACAAGCGACAGGTCAATCTTCTCAATGTTTATGGTCCTTGTACTGATAGGCTTGCCTTCTGGACAATTTTTTTGACTATTGGCCTTCTGGAAAAACAAAATCTTATTGTCGCGGGAGATTTTAATTTTACCTTATTAGCAAATGAGATTTGGGGGGACACTACTTTACCTGATCCAAATGCCTTATAGTTAAAAGATATCTTCCTACATAAGAAACTGGTAGATTTATTGTCGATTGTTGTGGTACCTGTTAACGCTCTATAAATTCCTAGAGGTTGCCAGAGTAGAAGAAATTTCTAAGAGGTAACTTTATCCAACCACTTCGAAACTGGAATCTAGCCTTACCAGTTTCAGAGAGGGATCTGTCTGTATGATTTAGCTATGTTATAACTTTAAGATATTAGGCTAGTTATATAAAATAAAATAAGATTGAAAAGGTTTGTTGTTTTTGTTAAGTTGGCTGAAAAGGGTTTAGCCTCCGTTGGGCTATGGGGTCTGTATTATGAAGATAGAAATCTAAACAGAAACAAAAGATTCTTTTCAAAGGGAAAGATAATGCATTCGTTGGATTCTTTAGCAATAAAGTGATGAATAGAAGAAAAGATGAGAATATCAATTAAAATGAAGAAGCATTTAAGAATTTCTTCACTATAATATCATAAGATAAACATTAAAACCTTTCAAAGTCGGAAAATAGGGTATACAAAGATAAATCCTACAACATGCGTTACTTTTAAAAGATTAGATTGGAAAACAATATGACAACTAAGCTAGAAGAACATTCAACATAGAAGAGAAAACATCACCATTGAATAACACGCGAGAATCCTGTGAAACGTCTCTTTGTATAACTGGAAGATCTCTTGATAAAAATTACAGTCTTTGTAGATTGCACGGCGTAAAGATCAACCCTCAGTACTTCAAAGTTTGAAGTATTTATAATCAAAGTTACATACAATCCTGTCATTAAAGATCAGGACATGGAAAATCTAAATTTAGCTAACTAACTTAACAAGATACAAAAATTTAGGAAACTTCTTGATGATATGTTGAAACTTCATGCTGATTTTAGGGGTGAACCATTGGTGAGGCCTTTACATGACCTCGTCTGATTGGATAGATGACTAGGCTTGGACACCTTATTGCCTACTCGATCAGACTACATAACTCTTCCCATTGAAGGTTGCTAGGGACGTCTATTTTGAGCAATCTTCGGTATACTTCATCCATCTCGGTATATTTGGCAAAAGTTGGCTTGATGATGAAAATATACTGGATCTTGTGATGTATGTTGATGTCTAATTAGAAAGCTTCTAAAAATTCCTTGCCTGTGATATTGCCCTGTCTTCCTGAGAAATTCGAACTATCTTTAGCCACAGTGGCTAGCTTCTTTTTATAATTAGACAGTGTCATTAACTTGTCATTTATGACCCTTAAACTAGGGAGGCCTTTCTTCTGCAGAGCTTCAATTTTGCTGAAAAACCTTTGCACTCCTATATCCATAGCCTGGACTTTTTCCTCCAGTTGTATCATCAATCCTCTCTTGGTCAGGACCCTCTTGACTTCGAGGATGGTTTCTGTCCTATGTTCAATTCTCAACTCCTCTAACTCTTCTCTGGTTTTTGAATTTAGGAATTTGATGATCTCAGTGGCTTCTGCGGGCATCTCTCCCAATTCTCTTCTTATCTTTTCGATCGCCTGCTTGCTTCTCTGCACCAGTTCATTCTGCTTGAACATGATTTTTACCATAGGCCATATTTCATTTATGGATTTGGTGATATCCATCCAGACATTTTCCTTGACCTCAACAAGTGTTTTACTTGCCACTGTTTTCTTTTGAAGCTGTTGCAATTCCTGTTTGAGCTTGTTTGATGTTTGTTTTTCCTTGGAGTAGCTGGCTTGGTAAGAAGACTTGAGTTCCTGAAGGTTCTCAACCTCCTTTTTAAGTCTGCTAATCTCTGTCTCTTGTAAATTCATCTCTTCCATGGATTTTGTCAGTTCTACTGTCTTCTCCAGAGATGTCAGTGGAGTTGCTGAGGGAATTTATGCTGCAGATGATGTGCTTACTCCTGTGAGTGGAACTGCACTCAGTGGAATGACTTCAATGGGCTTTAACTGTTCCTTATCTTTCACCAGTTTTTCCAATTCTACTTCCATCTCCTTCAACTGTGCATTCTGCTCCATGATCAGCTTGAGCATCTCATCATTTTCCCCTTCTGTCTCAGCTATCTCCTTTGCCTGTGAATCTTCTGTTGGTGGCAGTTTCAACTATTTCCTCAGAGATGCTATATCGACATTTTTATATTTAAGAATTTCCTCGATTGCTTTCACATTCAAGGGATCATACCTGATCTTGAGGACCAGTTCCTCCAACATCTTAATTCTATTATCCTTTGCAAAGGATGATATATTTTCTAGTTTCAGTTGTGTCTGGACATTGCTCAAGGATACCTGTAACTTAGAGGCAGCAGTAGAAGCATTTTCCAATGTGGAGAAAACCATTTCTCCAGTTTGCCTGTGCAGATCCATTTGGTCAGTAGGATGCACATCTTTAGTTTGAAATTCAAACATTCCCCTTTTGTAATCGGTGATTACTTTTGGGTCTGGCACCTGTGCTTGCAGAAATGCCATGTGCATTCTACCCTTCTCAGTGTCGAATGCAGACAACATTATGTGTTGTGCAGTTGATGTTTGCTTTCAGAACTGAGCATACATGCTGCTAGTCAACATCTGATTTTTCTTTTTGATCAGATCATACTTCTAAAAAATACTCAGTTTTGGTCCTATTTTGCTCGACTGGTTGATTGGTGGAGTATCTGTAGGCTTCTTGGTCAACACTATAGTCATGATCTGTTTGTTGCTTGTGTTAAGGAGCGACCGATCAACCTCCATAGTTGTAGTGGATTGGATTCCCTGTTCACCAGCCGTGTCAGGTACATGACTGGTTTTTGGCCTCTTGGTGTGTAATTGGAAATCTTCAGCTGAGACTTCAATGATGGAAGGTAAAGTGTCCTTCCTGGGTCCTTTCTCCTTGGGAACCTGTTAGCGTTAGAAGTCACTCCTGGATTGCTTGCAGGAGCAGAGCCCAACGCCCATCAGTTTTATGTCACGATTTGTTTATGAAGGGTGATCAAATGGAGATAACGGCTCTAGGAGGTATCACTCTAACTCAGGGAATAAGTCTGGTTCATAAGGACAGAGGAGGTCTGGAATCCTAACTTCAGCCAGTGGGTTGATTTAAACATGAACAGGTGGAAGACTTAAGAGAAAGTGGACAAACAACTCTAGGCATCAAGCTTGCAGCAGTTTGTAGAGGAAAAACTCTGAAAACAGGACCCTCCTGGTTCAGGGATTCAAGAAGCTGAAAGAGGACTTGACTGGATCCTCCAATTCCAATTCATTCAGCGCTAAGAGAATTACAGGGACTGATTAGAGGCTCCGTAACTATTACAGTGATCCATTACAACATCATCCTATAATAGTTACAGCTCGACTGGATCCTCCAATTCCGAGCTGCTCTAATACAGTGTAAACAAAGATATGATAGAAACTGGCATTCATAAGGCAAGAAGTCTCCAAAGCTCGTACATAACCAGAACAACAATGCTTCATTAAAATTTTACAACCCGGGAGCTCTGCTCAACCATCGATCCCTACAAAAAATGGCAGAAATGCCTACATATACTTGCAACTGACTCCGGCACTGAAGGCACCATCATATCATGAATTCAATGCTTGACAATGAGGAGCTTATCTACCAGGATAGGCAGTCAGTCTGCCTCAATCAAATCTGCCCTATGTTCGCCTCTCACACGCCTCTTTAACTCAGCATGGCTCGCACCACGGAATAGCTGAGCCCCTTGAATATTGAATTGGCGTGTGCAGGTTCTTCTGGTGAGTTGGAGACTCGATGTGGTTTTCCTGAAGAGAACCCGTACAAGGGTTCGTCCTGGGTAATACTTCAGCCGGGACCTCCATATTCTGTAATAAATGGGTGACATAAGGCCTCACCCACCCGCTTTCTCCTTTCTGCTGGGCTGAAGCAGCTTTTTGGATCCCTGAGTGGAATCCCTGATGGACACCTGACCCAGTCCACAAGTCTCTTCTTCTTTCCTCACGGTCTCATGTACTTCACGGTGACTTTTCTCGACTCTGTATCGG
>ML781786.1:346997-370945 GCA_009831015.1 Picea engelmannii | reverse complement strand
CAACCATTAAAGGTAGAACGGTCAGAGGGGTCTGGAAATACTTGTCAACCATATATCTAGGCGCCCGCTCTCCAACTGTTCATCTATACAAGGTCTTTATTTGGTGAGTGAAAAATCATATTTGCTTGGAAACTTAGGATAAGTGCATTTTGTGGGTTTGCCCAAGCTTTCCCTGTCTTTATCACCATGGAGTTTAAACATCAAGCCTTCAAACCTCAAAGATATGGTTCAACATTGATCATCATGCTTTTTTTATTGAGATAAATCAAACTACCCTATGCTCTAACCTAATTACCTATGACAATTAGCCCAGATTAAATTGTTGGACTAAGAAATTACTCTATCCTGGGGTTATCTGACCAAGATTAGGCAGTTTGGTCAAATTTATTCACTAGCTAACCTAAATCACCTGGCTAAGATTAAACATTTTAGCCAAGCTTATTCACTACTCCTATCAACATCAATTTAAAAGAACTTGACCATGCTTGAACGATATGGACCAAATCATTGTTATTACATGGGGCTCTATTGAATTTCTTTTATGCCCTCTTTTATTCTTTTTCTTTCTTTTCTTTTTCTTTTTCTTTTTCTTCCTCTTTTCTTTTTCTTTTTCTTAAATTATTTGCAGAATGGAAAATCATTTGACAAACAAAAACACTTAAAGAGATAACATTTCAGTCACTAGTTGATCCTATAAATTATAGGGTTATAACAATACCTACTTGGAGGAACGGTAGAACTGGATCGGAAAGTATCTCTAAGCGACTGGATCATTTTTTCATTTCTAAGCACCTTCTTTAACTTTCAGAAAGGTATATATCTTGGGTTGAATATTCGTCCCTATCGGACCATGCTCCCATCTTTCTGCAGCTGGATTCATTTTCACATCGCTCTATGTATCCTTTTAAGTTCAATCTGATGTGGTTGCAGGACCTTGACTTTGAGCGATTGGTCACTAAGGTTTGGACTAACCATTCCTTTCTAAAAGAAGTTGACGTGCAGAGACGTCTTGCGTGGAAGCTGAAACACTTAAAATTGAAAGTTAAAAGTTGGTCCAATATACAGATTATCAAGAATACTCATAGACTCACTCAATTGGAAGGTATTATTTAGTCACTGACCTAGGAACATTCCGCGGGACCTAGAACGAATGATATGGATCAACATACAAAGACCCTTGAGGAGGAGCAGGATAGGCTCTTACTGGCTGAGGAAGAACATTGGTGCCATAAGAGTAGAGCTATTTGGAGCAATTGTGGCTATCGAAATACAAAGTATTTCCATCATTTTTCTAGCTACAGGAGGAATCATAAACATATTTGGGAGTTAAATTCAGACACTGCAGACATTATTACAGTACATGACAAGCTAATTCCAGCAGCCTTTCATTTTTTCAAAAATTCCTATAGTGATCATGGACTTACAAACATTATAGACTAAGCTTCCATCACTGGTTTCTTTCCTAGACTCATCAATGAGAGGGAGGCCGATATACTTAATGTTTCTTGTACTAAAGAGTAGATTTGGAAAGTTCATAATACTTTCAAAAGGGGTCAGAGTCCCGGACCCGATGGATAGACCGTCGAATTTTACCTACACTTCTTTGATCTTGTTGGAGATGATCTGTGGGAACTGGTAGAGGATACGAGGATCAAAGGGGTGGTCAATCGGGCATTAAAATATACTTTCTTGACTCTTATTCCCAAATCCAATCTTCCATCCTCCTTTAGTGACTACAAGCCTATTGCTCTGTTTAATCTTTGCTACAAGGTAATCACCAAAATTCTATCCAATAGGATTGAACCTTACTTTCCTCGCCTTATGTTGGAAGAAGGCCAAAGTGGAAAGAAGGATAATCGTGGGAAAATAAAGTGTGCAATGAGTGAAGCAATATCTAGAAGGAAACACAACACGCGTGCATGCAAGAAAGCATGCACAAGGAAAGCGACAGATAGAAGGAAGAACATCACGCACATGAGAGGAAGAACTAACGTTAGTAGGGTTAGGGTTTTGGTAATATGTTCTAATGTTTGAAGAGAAAAATATGTACAAATACTAATACCGAGGTATTATAGAGGGTTCACAGATTTTGTAGTTGTTATGATTTAGTTAGTATTTGAGTTTACATTTTGTTGTATGAAATATTTTGTAAGATGAGCTAGAGGAGAGGAGAGAAGGTAAATATTGAGGATTAGATCGTGGTTGAAGAGCCTGGTGTGATCTAGTTCACCTCATATAGATCTTACCCATCTGAGGAGAGTTGTAAGTGCATGACACTATAGATGCAAAACTATCATAATAAAAGAATCAAGAGCCAAATATTTGTGGACGTAGCCCAAGAGGGGGTGAACCACAGTAATATTTGTGTAATGTGATGAGTGCATGAATATCTTTATCCTCTTTTCAGTAGTTATTTGTTGTTCTTAATGAATGAATGTGTTATTACATTACCTGTGAAATATGATTGCGCTATTAAGGGAATAAGTTGCTGAAGTTACTGCATAGTCGTGAATAATAGTATGTTGCATTTACCAATTGTAATAATGGTTCAATGGTCAAGTTCTTATATCTCATACTCAATCCTAGGCTGTAAACACCTGAGTCTTGCAACCACCCATTAAATCTATCTCGGGTGAGACTGTGCAACGCATTATGTGTGTTGTGTTGCCTTCTAGTTCACTAGGAGGGCCGATAGTTTTAGAGGATTTGTTGGAAACTCAAAAGACATGAACCCTGGGTCAATCACTCAGAAAGTATAGAATAAGAGTTAACCAACAAATGGTTTCATTGACATTTGTAGGAACAAGAGAGGATTGATTAGATAAGATAAGTCGAACATTTGTCGGAGGCAGATCAAGAAAAGGTTAAGGCAGAAACCAATGAGCCATTAGAAGGGAATGTTGATACTGTGGAATCCCACAAAAGTAGAGATCAAAAGCTGGTTGAGAACCAAAGAGCTAGATTTTTCATAGAAAGAAAATAGAAACCCTAGAATAACACCTCGCAAATATCTTGAGAAATATGTGTTTACTAATTTGCACGAAGTCTTTTTCTGTGATTTTCCGCATCTACTGTAGGAGTGGATACTAAGGTTGAAGAATAACCACACGACGAACAAGATTCAACAGTTAGATTGGACCTCGGTATAGATTGAGCAGTTACAACAGGTGAACAACAAATTCACCTGAACAGTAGAATTTTGGCTTGACAATATTGTGGCAGGGTTTATAACAAAGTTTGCAGTTGACACAACGAAGTCATACAATGCAGTAGAGAAAGAATTTCCATGCGGACCTTGAGGAAGGTACATTCGATCCATGTATACTTCTATTAAGATACTGCTATATAAAAAAGGTGTAATGACAATGGAATCAGACAACTAAAATTCCCTATGTGCATGGGGGAAGGGGGTAAGCACTAACAGAAAGAGGAGAAATGGAAGGAAGAAAGGATAAGGGAAAGAAGGAGGAATCCTTGGACCCAATCATGATGGAATACGACCATATCAAGTGGATCTTGGAATCAATGGGAAATACATGTAACAGAGTACCCTACCAATACAAGATGAATACCAAGAAGAGAGCCATAGCTGTGAGGGAAGGCTTGGCGAGTGATGAGGAAAAGGTAGAGGATCTCCATGTTGTGGAGCAGATTGATGAAATCCTGCATGAAACATATGAGAGGAAGACGAAAGGTCCAAGAGTGGGAGGAGAAGGAAACCATCCTATCCATATTAATGTCAGTGTGGAACCAATAAATCCATGTGCGACTAATACACCGAAAATAACACCACCATTTAAACAACTGAAGTTTAGAGGAAGTCCGACAACAGGAAGTACATCTACAAAAGGAGCAACAACCGGAGGATCTAGTTCAGGTAGCACTAGTCAGGTATCTACACTGTGCGAAGGTATTATTTCAACATTTAGAATGGTAGGGCACGATCCCACCATTAGGTTACTATAATTTCAAGGAGAAGAAACATAAGAACCTGAGAAGAATTTGTTCATTTGTGCAAATATCTAGGAAGAAAAACAAATCACGGATGAAGATACTAAACTTGCATAGCTAGCTATTACACTAAGAGACTGTGCACGAGACTGGTACATGAGTCTAGACACAAACAGTGCCCCTGGGATGACAAGGACACTGGACAACATTAAGAAGTTACTAATAAATGAGTTCCAGAAGCCGATCTCAGAGGATTAGTACATGAATGAGATGATCAAAATAAGACATAAACTGGGAGAGTCTGTATGGGATATTGATAAGAGATTCAAGTGACTGAAGGGAATGTTAAAATATCTCATGACCGATATGCAACATTGGCACCTTTTTTTCAACTCACTACTCCCACACTTAAAATACCCTTTATGACAACAAAAATTTCAGACACAGGCAAAGGCTTTGCAAACAACCTTGCAACTGGAAGAAAACCAGTACCAACAGATAGACCTAGCTATCAAAGAACTGAAGGAGGATTTGAAGAATCTCATGTTTCAGCTGAACCAGAATAAGAACAAGGACAAACGAGAAGTCGTTTCGTGTACCACGTGCAGGATGGAAGGTCACCACAAGAATGAATGTCCAACATTCGCGCAATATATGGCAACAGGAATTCCAAACTCGTTACCAACGGGAGGACTATGGTGCGAAATTTGTAAAAAATTGGGTCACGACCCTTATCACTGCATGATGATGTAGAAATACTAGACAGTCCCAAAGAGTTCATATTGCACCTTTTGCAAGTCAGTGGGCCATGACGATAAAGATTGTAGAACTATGGAGTTGATGCAAGAAAGGACATTAGATGAATATAAGGTATAGGCCAAAATGATGACTGGGCAAGAAGTGCCATAGTTCAATCAAGTCCCAACTCCATACAACATTGCGCAACAATAGTATAATACTGCACAACAACCACAGAATAATGTGCAGCCAGAGTACAACCCGACACAGCCTCGGTCCAATACCACACAATATAATCAAGCACCTCAGTATAATGTGTCACGAGGGGATCAAGCATGATACAAATAAGGAGGACGAGACATAGGAGGTAGAGGATGAGGTAGAGGACCAGTCACATGTCACAATTGTCAACAACCGGTACATTATGCAATGGAATTTCCACTTCCACCAACAACTTGTATGTATTGTCGCGCATCGAACCATGATACAGAAGAATGTCTGACACTACTAGTAAAGATTCAGGAAAAGAGGAACCAGAACAACCAAAATGTTCAGTGGATTTTGGACGAAGCAAGGGATGAAGGAGAAAACATCAACATAGTTACTCGTGGAGGAGCTAAACCAAGCACTGACACAGTTCGACAAGAACCAGCGCCGAATCAATGGGTAAAGAAGAACACTGAACCAAGGAAGCAATTCGACGCATAGAAGGAAAAGGAGATCTTTAAATAAACCAGATAAGAATTTTAGAAGGAGGACATAGTGTCGAGTTCAACTGCATAGAATAACAAGGAAGCACCAGAATACAAGATGCCTCCATCATTGGATCATACCAACGAGATGCAATCCACGGGACAAGTAAGTACAATCAAAGGCTTTCTGCAATCATGTGTAAAGGTATTAAGTGATTCATCATCTATGAAAATATTGCAAAACATACTAGAAAAGTGTAGAAGCGAGACAAAAGAAAATATAGAACCAAAAACAGTTATTCGCCTACACACAAGAAGAAGAACAAGTAGGGAGTTTAGACTGAATGCTAACATTGGGGATTTCAATATCAGAGACATCATACTGGACCTAGGATCTGAATTTAATGTATTACCAAAGAAGACATGGCAGTGCATGGGAGAGCCAACATTAGGATACTCACCTGTTCAATTGAAACTAGAAAATCACCATAGAGTCCTACCAATAGGTAGACTGAAAGGAGTGACAGTGGACCTAGATGAAGTGTTCACTAAAGAAGATTTTGAAGTTATTGAAATAGTGGACGACACAACACCTTACCTAGCATTGTGTTGGCCCTTGACCAAGTTTTGGGAGTTTCTTGGTCATGTTGACCTATTTTGGGACTTCGACAGCCTGTCGATGGAGGAGCGCAATACAAAGCGGAGATCACAGGATCACGGCCCCCTTTTGGGCCTCTTTTTGGGTTTTTGGGAATATGTAATGGGAATGGGATGTCGGCCCATGGGTTTACCCATGTGTAGGCCTATTTTGTAATATATATATATAGATGTCTAGGCCATATAGAGGAGTATTAGAATAGTGTATCCATGTAATGTGAATGTATGCTAAGTGCAAGTAGAGTCTGTAAGTACTTTGTGCATGACTGTAAGAGACTTGCAGAGCTCAGTGCAAGTCTATGTGCGAGACAGTAGAAGGCTTAGTTCTATAACACAAGGAAGAAGGATCTAGTGAGCTATGCAGATCTTCTGTCCTGTACAAAGTAAGGGTTTTGAAGGCTTTGTGCTTGTAATCGATTGACTAAAGACAATAAAGAAGAACAGTTGGTGGACGTAGCCCCAGGGTGGGGGTGAACCACGTAAACACTGTGTTATGTGCTTTATGCTTTGTCTTGATGTATTCACATGTTATTTGCTAAGTGATTTGATATGTTTAGATATATCTACTTCTTCTTTGTGCTTATGATGTGTGAGAATATTAGATCTAATCAAGATAGTCATGCTTAGTGCTTGATATGCTCATTCTGATCCATTTATATGCTAAGTGCTTAAATACTGTAGATTAGTGTGAATGTTGTGAAGCTCTGTTTTATCAGCGAAGTGAATAGTGATTGAATATCAAGGGACTGACGGTTCTAAGAGATGTATTAAGTGTTATAATCACAGATCTGTGTCCCATCTAAGGTTGCAGACACTTGAGTCTTGCAACCACCCCTGCCTCTACCTCAAGTGAGACTTCATCTTCTTCGCAGGTGTTTCCAAAATGGTCGGTAGTTAGGGCTTTGTTGGTACATTGTTGTAGCATTGAACCCTGGGTCTACCCCTGTGCCAACAAATGGTTTTGTTGCCAGGACCTGAAACTGTGATTGCTAGGAACTAAGAAAGAAGAATCTTTGTGCAAAGAATCATCCTAAAATTGTGGAAGCTCTGTGCATAGATCTGTGACCTAGCACGCAATATTCTACTTGATTTGTAAAGCTCTGTGCTAAAGAAGGAAACCTGATTTGAATAAAGGAGGTCGGATCTGAAGGAAAGAAGCAAGACCTAAAATCTTTGTGCTCTAAGAAAGGTAAAAGTGATAATTTCTAATTAAAAGAGGTAAGATCTACAAGCTCTGTGCTCTGATAAAGATAAGAATGGTTAAAAGTTTTAGATCTGGAAGTTTTGTGTTATGTAGAAGTAATATAAGTGGAAATTTTTGTTTCTAGAGTATGGATATAGGTATGTTTAATAGATTCTATCCTAGTTTGAAAACTAGGGCATTAATAACTGAAAGAAGGTTTGATACGAGTAGATCTGATAAGTATAGTGAAAGATATGTTATACATATGCATAGAAAGAATGTTTGGACTAATGAATGAATGCAGGATCCCAGAATTTTTTTATTGCAGGTTAGCTCCTATGATCCTAGTGTGCAGTACATAAGAGATTGGGGATCATTTAAAATAAAGAGAGGATTAACCCTCTGTTACAGTTGCAGAAAATCAGGACATCTTGCTAAAGAATGCCCTGGGAGAAGACCTAGTTGTCTTTGTTGCAAAGTTATGGACAATGAAGTATTGGATTGCCCCCGAATGATTGCTAAGCTTGAAGGAATGAATCTGAATCAAGAAAACCCTAAGGCAGCTCCAGAGGCTATAGAAGAACCCCGAGAATAATTAGAGAAAATATTGCTACAAATGAGAGAAACCTTGAATGACCATCGATATGTCAGATTATCAGATATATTCAAAGGAAAAGAATGCATTGAAGAAAGAATAGGAGACTTCGACATTGACTGTGTTCTAGATGAAGAAACACGGGTGAATATCATGGTAGAGAGAACTTGGCAAGATATAGGGAGGCCTGCTATGATTCCTTCATTAGGAGGACTAGGGTTATTCAGAGGAAAACTAGTAAACATGTGTGGAAGACTCGCTCAGATACCTATGAATGTCAATGGAACTTCGATAGAGGAAGAAGTTGAGATTATTAAATTTGTTGAAAACCACACCCCGTTTACCATGTTAATAGGAAAACCTTGTATTGATAGAGATCAAGCCAGACGAAAGAAAGAAGAAGAAGTCTTGGAGCAAAAGAAAGAGGAGTTAAAATATTTCATGACCAGAAGGATCACACACTTGATCAAAGGGCGGGAGAACATGTTGAAGCTATTTAACACTAGAAACCCAGATGTCGAAACTGCAAGAACATTAGAATACTCACAGGAAACTAAAGTACCTATCTCGGATAAAGAAGAGGTGTTACCCCTGAGTCCTAGGAGAGAATCTCAACAATGCAAAGTAACTAAAACCATAGAAGATAAGAATCATAATGGAAAACGAACTACCGAGACGAAGCTCACTAGAAAGAAGGCTAGGAATCAAAGTGAGAAGAGAGCTAAGTTGCAGAAGGTTCCAGAAGGAACCCCGCAGATGGAAAATTTGTAGAATTGGAACTTCGTCGAGATATCAGAACAACGACACATGGCACTTCACCATGGCAGAGCAATATAGCTGTTGGGGATATTATAACCATTCGATCGATGCTCCGAACGGGCAGAAAGGCAATAAAGGTTCGGCATCAGACCGTTAGACCGCACCATAATGGATCGAACAAGAGTTAATGGAGGCTCATAACCGTTGCAAGTGAACCGTTGTCAAGTTGCCTACTTATCCCATTGTGCCATGCATGGAGAACACTTTTGCTAACTGAGAATTTGAGCCTGTAGACTAAGTGAATTGTATACAGTGATCATTGTGCTATTGTTGTTTGTTCTAGTGCCATATCTAAGATCATCATGACCCCGATAATTTTAATCCTGAGCGTGTATGTCCGACGAGCTCACCACAGTTGAAGAATCAGTAACAAAAGTTCTCCTTGACTTAATGACTAAAAGAGTCATGTCGGAGAGAGGAGTGTCTATAGGTTTACAAGCATCTTCGACGAGAGGACTGCCGGCCTCTTCGTCCACTGCTCGAGCTGGTCCATCCCGGCCAGTAGATGAAAAGTGAACTAAGCATAGGGATGATCTCGCAAATGCTAAGTTAATCCCAAGTATATTACCCACCTATCTACCCCCTCTGAGTGGCGCAATAAATCGTGATAGTGTGCCTAGAGAATTTGAGTACGCTTTGGTCACTGCGTACCTCCTGAAAGGGATACACGCAGTGTGCACAGACCAAGATAAGATTACAGCGTTGAAGTTTAGCGACTTCAACCTCGGTGACAAGAAGGTGTACAACATGCTCACCTCACACAAGTATCTGACAAAAACCAAGGGAAATAACTCGAATATCTTCCCCCAGTCATGGACCATGAACCTCGCGCAGTCCACACTACTCAATGTCATGAAGATTCCTCACTTCGGTAGGAACCAAGAAGTGAACACATGCGTCAAGTTGTTGCTTTCCTACTACCATGGAAGATATTTTTGGTTGAACCACCCCATCATAGTGGATACGACGTTCATCAATATGATCACAGGGCTAAGCATGCAAGGCCCTGACCCATAGGATTTCTATCCCGGGAAAACCATGGATCACACTCTTGCACAGAATATTAAAGACACCTACGAAGATGTTGAGAAAGGAACATGAGGATACAAGGTAGCCTCTATCCACAATGGCGCAGTGCGCCTAGCCTATCAATTGATCACAAGAAAGTTAGTTCGCAAGAACCGACCCACCCAAGTGACTAGATTTGTAGTCGACCATGCAGGAAAGTGTGCAGAGGGCCTACAAATGAATTAGGTGAAGTACTTCATAAACTAGCTGGAATTGGGCTGAAGGGAAGCGCAGGAACAAGGATATGAGTTCCACTTCAGCTAGCTTCTCATCTTGATCGCTTTTATCGCATGGGAGATGTCGGAAGGTGCGACCTTCCCAGACATCGAGCCCTTTGAACCTCTGGCCATGAAGTTCAGTACATTGTGGTACTCCAGTGACATGAACAAGAAGTGGCAATCAAATGTCGTCTTCCACACTTATTACAACTAGATGAAAACAACCATCCAGTCTGAGACTCGTATAACTCCGAACACTCTCCATAGGTTTAGGCCCTTGATGAAATTCAACGTGAACCACCATTTCATCTATATCATAGAGCGCACTAATGAGCATAAACAACAATTGCAGTCATACTACAAGCTGATGGAGGAAGACTTAGAAGAGATTACTAAGGAATGGTCAGAGGACCTCCTCATCCCAGCATACCCCATGGAGTTATCTGATATTGATAGTCTAGAAGCAACGTACGATACACCTGGACCGAGCAAGACCAAGAAAAATGAAGAATCTCAAGATGTAAGCAGTACCTTAGTGAAGACTGCTTCTATCTCACCTGATTAAGGAGGTGATGGCGGAGAGATAGATGGCCTAGAGATGAGGAGGACCCCTTGAAGAAAAGGAAGGTTTCCCCTCTGAAACCTTCTTCAAGGAAGAAATCAAAAGAAACCAGGACCAAATTTGAGACCACCCTCACCTCAGATGACTTCAACTTCATCGTCACAGCACTGAACGATGCTTCACTGGAGATAGAAGAGAAACAAGAAGCTAAGCAAGAGGAGGTGTTCAATCGGATCAAGGTTGAACTTCAAGGAGTGCAACAGACACTACAGTCCAGCTGTGTAGTTTCCACTGTGCCTCTACCATAGAAAACACCAGAACTGGGAGATGAGCCAGCTCAACTCCACCAGATCGCTGATACAGTCAAAACTCACCTTTGACGAGCACATGAGGAGACAGCACAAGCCACCCACAATTTAGCACAAGTACAAGGAGTCCTTGAAGAGAAATACAGTACTGCAGAATGAGAGAAGCTTTCTCTCCAAGTAAAGTCCGATGAAGAAAAGGCCCATCTACATAAAGAAAAGGAAAAGTTGCTCACAGAGCAACTCGAAGTTAAGGAAATGGTCAACAAAGAACTTCTCTCTGTGACAGTTTTCGAAGTAAAGGCCGAAGAGAGAGTTCCACAACAAGTGGCACAACTCGAAGAAGTGATCCAAAAGCAAAGAAGCAAGTTGAAGCAGCTTGAGCCAAGCTCGAGGTGTTCGAGGCAGAATTGCTTAGACCAGAGTGACTCGGGACGAGTCACAGGTGAGTGTTGGGTGCATGTTGGCCCTTGACCAAGTTTTGGGAGTTTCTTGGTCATGTTGACCTATTTTGGGACTTCGACAGCCTGTCGAAGGAGGAGCGCAAGATGAAGCGAAGATCACAGGATGTCGACCCCCTTTTGGGCCCCTTTTTGGGTTTTTGGGAATATGTAACGGGAATGGGATGTCGGCCCATGGGTTTACCCATGTGTAGGCCTATTTTTTAATATATATATAGATATCTAGGCCATATAGAGGAGTAGTAGAATAGTGCATCTATGTGATGTGAATGTATGATAAGTTCAATTATAGTCTATAAGTACTTTGTGCATGACTGTAAGAGACTTGCAGAGCTGAGTGCAAGTCCCTGTGCGAGACTATAGAAGGCTTAGTTTTGTAATGCAAGGAAGAAGGATCTAGCGAGTTGCATAGATCTTATGTCCTGTGTGGAGTAAGCGTTTTGAAGGCTTTGTGCTTGTAACCGATTGACAGAAGGCAATAAAGAAGAAGAGTTGGTGGACGTAGCCTTAGGGTGGGGGTGAACCACATAAACATTGTGTTATGTGCTTTATGCTTTGTCTTGATGTGTTCACATGTTATTTTCTAAGTGCTTTGATATGCTTAGATAGATATACTTCTGCTTTGTGCTTATGATATGTGAGAATATTAGATCTGATCAAGATAGTCATGATTAGTGCTTGATATGCTCATTCTAATCCATTTATATGCTAAGTGCTTAAATACTGTAGATTAGTGTGAATGCTATGAAGCTTTGTTTTATAAGCGAAGTGAATAGTGATTGCATATCGAGGGACTGACAGTGCTAAGAGTTGTATTAAGTGTTATAATCACATATCTATGTCCCAACTAAGGTTGCAAACACCTAATTCTTGAAACCATCCCTGCGTCTACCTCTGGTGAGACTTCATTTGCTTCGCAGGTGTTGCCGAAAGGGCCGGTAGTTTGGGATTTGTTGGTGCACTGTTGTAGCGTTGAACCTTGGGTCTTCCCCTGTGACAACACATTTCTTGGTCTGGATTGGGAGTTTGACAACCAGGCCATAATCAACTTGAAAACCAAGAAAATGACATTTGAGTCAGGAGAATACAGGTTCATCGCACCATTAGATCCATCAGAAGGGGAGAGGTTTGTAACCTACTTGTCTAGACCTAGAGGAAATCGGCCAGTTGTACAGAACAACTATGCACGATGAGGATTACATAAACCCAACTGCCAATGGGGTACTCAGTTGGAGGAGCATTACTTCATGTGCAACAGACTCAAACATGGGTTTATAGAATTGGCAGTAAAGACTACACGAAGTATCCATGAGAAGATGTGCACGAATAGACTGCACAGTAAGATGGGTCGGCACAGAAATAAGGGAACCACCCAGTTTTCATAGAATAAATGATTTGGAAACATTCTTGACACAGTATGAAGATGCAGTGTTAGAGAACCAGATACTATTATCATTTTATCTAGCACTCAAGGCCACACCTGCAAGATGGTGGAGTACGCACAAGGAGACCATCACAGATTGGTACCAATGTAAGAGGCTACTGTGCATAAGATTTGGATTAGAACAAAAAACAAAAAACAATAGCAGTATGATGGACACGGGGCACCAACATAACACTTGGATGCATGTAGAACGCTATGGAAAATGACACCTCCAGAGGAATGGCCTCATCACTTCATACACACTCTAGAAGACATACCAACGAACTGGTACATGGAACAAGAATTGCACAAAGAAAATACGACATCGACGAAATTGCAAGAGAGTTTTACAGACAATTTCTCATTTGAGCAGGAGAACCCCAACATAGATGAAGCTCTAAAATAGATAAGAGTAATATTTATCAAAGAACCAGATATAGAAGTTATCACAGAAGAGAAATAACGAAATAAACAGATAGTCAAGGAATTGTTGTCATGTTACCATGTACAGGAGGAAGCACTGGATGAAGAGGATCCGCGCAATATTCAGATCGAAGAAGCAAAAGGCGAGCATTTTTGCGTCGATCAAAGTAAAGAAAGTTAACATTGGGACAACCGAGCATCCAAAAATGGCAAGCATTGGAGATTACTGGGATGAGAAAATAGTGGAAAGCATCACAAAGTTGTTGCACGAATACAATGACTTGTTCCCTAAAACATTTACAGAGATGAAGAGTATAGCTGGAGAGTTAGGAGAAATGAAGATACCACTCAGACCTGAAGCGACACCTATTAGACAATGACTCTATAGAATGAACCCAATCTATAAACAAAAATTCAAAGTTGAGATCGACAGGATGTTCGAAGTCGACATCATAGAACCGGTTGAGGAGTCAGAATGGACAAGTCCGATGGTATTTCAGGGCAAGAAGCAAGGAGGGATTAGGATGTGCATTGACTTGAGGAAGTTGAATGATGCATGCCTACACGACCCATTCCCTACACCTTTCACAGATGAAGTGTTAGAGAACGTAGGAGGACATGAAGCTTACTCATTCACTGATGGATTATCAGGCTACCATCAGATCAAGATATCACAAGAAGATAGATACAAGACCTCGTTCACGACAGAATGGGGATCATATCAATACACAGTCATGCCATTTGGACTGAAGAATGCATCATAAATATTTTCTAGAGTATTCATTGTTTCATTTAAGGAATTCATCTACCAGTTTCTCGAAGTATATCTGGAGGATTGGACAGTCTATAGTTTATTGAAAAACCATGTAGAAGTATTATTCTTAATGTTATAAAGATGCAGACAGTGTTAGATATCACCGAATATAAAGAAATGCATATTTGGAACACCATTCGGGATACTATTGGGGCATATAGTATGCAAACAAGGCTTGATAGTAGATCCTACAAAAATCGCAGTAATTGTTAACTTGCCAACACCAAAAATAGTCTATCAGCTAAGAGAGATGTTAGGACACACATGATACTACAAGAAATTTATCAAAGGATATGCACAGATTACTGCACCAATGAAAAATTTGTTAAGAAAGGATACGAAGTTTCAGTGGAACAATGAGTTTCAACACTGTTTGGATACCCTAAAATAAATGATGGTCATTGCACCGATATTAGTCTTTCCAGATTGGGAGAAGACATTCCATGTGCATGTAGATGCATAAACTATAGCACTTGGATCTATCTTGGTGCATCCAAGAGTGGGAGACTTGGATCACCCGATAGAATTTGCGAGAAGAAATTTATCAGACTCAGAACATAACTATAACACGACATAAAGAGAAGGCCTAGATATGGTCTATGCATTGCAGAAGTTTAGACATTACTTATTGGGGAACCAATTTAAGATGTTCCTAGATCACTCAACCCTGAAATACCTAGTCAACAAGCCAGTGTTGAGGGGGATAATTTGTCGATGGTTACTACTATTCCAAGAATTTGAATTTGAAGTAATAGTCAAGCCATGAAAATTGAACGCAAGACCTGATCACCTATCAAGGGTCACAAATGGAGAAGAACTTACGAATTTAGAAGACAACTTTCCGGATGCACAGTTATTCTCAGTATAGATTGTTGATGAATACTTCACAGATATCATTCAATACTTGAGTACAAGTACTGCGCCACAAGAATATAACATCGCACAGAAGAAAAACTTGGTAGTTCATGTGACCGACTATCAACTAATTGTAGGACACCTATACAAAATGGGCACCCATAGCATCTTGTGAAGATATGTGTTAGAGAATGAAAGACCATGCATTTTAGCAGAAGCCCATGAAGCAATAGCAGGAGGGAATTATGCAGGCAAAGCTACCGCACAAAAGGTATTGCGCGCAGGACTTTGGTGGCCAATGATTCACATACACTCAAAGGAATATTGTCAAACATGCGATGTTTGTCAAAGGGTAGGCAAACCCAACAGAAGGGATGAGATTCCATTACGACCAAAAGTAACACTACAGGAATTTGACAAGTGGGCAATAGATTTTGTGGGACCAATCAATCCTCCAGAAAAAAGAACAGGAGCAAGGTACATTATCACCGCGATGGAATACTTAACAAGATGGGCAGAAGCCGCACTAGTAAAATATTTCAGCATAGAAACAACAACACATTTTCTATTTGAGCAAGTCATTACTACATTTGGGTGCCCAAGAGTTTTGATGAGTGACCAAGGCATGCACTTCATAAACAACACCATCAACGCCATCACTGAATAATTTGAAGTCCATCATCAAAAGAGCACACCGTATCATCCACAGGAAAATGGCATAGTGGAATCATTCAACAAAATATTGGAGAACGCACTGAAAAATATTTGCAACGTTAACAGGGACGACTGGGACCTCAAAGTACCAGCAATATTATGGGCATACAAGACTACATGCAAAAAGTTGACAGGGCATACGCCATTTAAACTAGTTTATGGCCAAGAAGCAGTGGTTCCATTAGAATTTTTAGTACCAAGTTTGTGCATAGCAACGATCACACAAATTATAGAATGAGGTGTAGTACAGGAGAGACTGAATCAGTTACTAACCATGGAGGAAGACTGAATCTTGGTAGGATTCCACCAACAAGTTCAGAAAGAAAGAGACAAATCTTGGCACGATAGACACATCAAGAAGAAAATGTTCAAGGAAGGACATCTAGTACTGATGTATGACAACAAATCATTACATCACCCAAGAAATCTCATAATGCATTGGTTAGGACCATACAAAGTAAAATCTGTCACAGATGGAGGAGTTGTATAGTTATGAGATTTATCAGGCACAAAACTCAGAGGAATGATCAATGGGATCCGACTGAAGTTGTACAAGGACAGACAACCATCCATTGACTATATATATATATATAGTGAAAAATAACCAAAGAGGGCACAGGGCAACAAAGGTAGAAAGGCCACGCAAATTTAGAAACACAAACTCGGTGAGAAGAAAGACAATGGTCACATCCAAAGGGAAACAAGTGAGAAAAGTAGAGTCGACAAAATCAGGATGACAGGATAGAACTAGGCAGAATTAAAGGATGACAAGGATCGATGGGATGCCACATTAATAACACTAAAAGAACACGACACAACAGGAGTAATGGAAAGTACGAAACCACCAAAGATGCTTTGAACCAGTAATCAAGGTACATTAAACCCATAATCAAGGAAGCATCCTCGACAAGCTTCATGGGAAAGCCATACAACATACATGCGAGGGAGCCAATAGTCTATTCACGAAAAGAGAACAGACACAGAGCAACAAAGGATAAAGATCACAGTGTGAGTTCATAGAGACCGTTCGAATCAAACAGACTCTTGACATTTACCGCCATGGCACTGCCTAAGCAAGCAGAAGTGAGCCAGACCACCAGGAAAACTAGAGTTCAAACCAGGTCACGAGGATAGGCAGAATAAGGTGAACAACAACAGTCGAAGATCGTCAATGTAAATGAAATCCCATCTCTAGACACAACACCAGTAAACCCTACACCTATCCTAGAAGAAATCCAATAGCCAGCACTGGAGGGCATGAGTCCGTAGATACCAACGAAAGTACAGGAGCCACATAACTAGGGAATAAAAACCCTAAAGGAGATGCAACCAGAGCATACAGAGTCAGCTTCGAAAGTTAATGGCACAACACTGAAGCCTACAACAATAGTTGATCCAGATGAGTCTCAAATGACCATCTTAGACCACCCAGTCGGGGAGAATGGTGGATATGTCTCGTCTTGGCCGGAATGGTATACAGAGGAGCAACTGAAAGTCACTGGAACTTCAAACCAACCACCATAGTAGAAGAAAGATAAGATACAGATACCAAGGTCACCTCGCAAGAAACCTATAACAAAACTTTCTCTACAGCGCATACCAGAGGGGGTACAAGTAGGAACAAAGCTACTGGGTCATATAGGGAATAGAAAATACTCTGACCACGATGTAGCAGACAAAGACAAGTTCCCAGAACTTGCGAAGAGGGTATTCTTATAGACCACAGGCACAAATTGGGTTCGAGAATCGACTGATCATCCATACCAGTGGGCCACTAGGCTGGAGAAAATGGGAATTTTAGATCTGTTGGACCTACCACATTTTGGCAGAGGCTAATACACAATAACATGAGCCAAATAGCTACTAGTAGTCACACATGGAGGGGATATATAGCTGGACAAGCCCGTTTTCATAGTCGTTGAGCTTATTGCGAACATAACAGGGTTACTAATTCGGGGAATGGATCCCGCGTTGTTTATGGATGACAAAACCAAGGAGAAAGTGCTAGGAGAAGAGATGAAGAATAAGTACGACACAAATAGGGGGACAAGAGGGATCATCATAAAGAGTATCAATGATGCAACCACACAATTGGGTGTTAAATCCTTAGCCTGCAAGCTGCTAAGAAAATGTCGTAGGGAGGAAGTCCCAGCTGGAGTTGTTGTAGTTGCAACCCAGTGCACAGAAGGCACATCAATGAGTTGGGTGTTGTACCTCTTGAACTTTTTCTTGGATGAGAACAAAGATGCACATGATCTAGGAACATAGTTTCACTACTCATGGTTGATCACACTCATAGCATTTATGGGCTGGAGGGAACCAAGGTACATAACTTTTTGTACCAGACCCAAACCAAACCAGGGAAAGAGGTATTCACTACTAAAGGCAACAACGAGCGCTATTCACAAGAGGATGAATGGATCCATGTTCGAAGGATACCTATGTGACCTACAAGAATCCATCTTTGAGATGTGGATAATCACACAAGAATTTGTCACGCGATATGCAAACATCGCCACTTTCTAGGCCACACGACACACAATGTGGATATAGGCAAGGAAGGATCTAGATAAATAGTGGCTACAAATGCATTACTGCATCATAGAGGGTGATATTGACATGGTAATCAGTGAATGGGTTAATGAATGGAGGATCCCAACCATTACCCAGGAAGTGCCGAAAAGAACAATAGAAGAAGAGGTAGAGCAGGGAGCAACGCAGCCTCCGGAAATCCAAGTTCCCAAGAGACCAAGAATGGGCCAAGGAAAGACAACATAGATAGAGGAAGGGCCAACAAAGACAGGAACCCAAAACTAAAAGAAGGATAAGACACACCTGGCCAAGGAGCAGCAACAACAGGCTGATCCCACGCAAGAGACAACAACAAATCCTATTCCACCAATAGTCAAGGAGCAAAGGAAGCAGGAAGCAACAACGCACCTGCAGGAGATAGAGCAACAGGTTAGCACAACAGCTGACTTGTTTGATAAAGAAACGCAGCTTTGGACTAGGTTGGAGGAGGATCAACAAGTCCAACAGTGAGACATGGAAGAAGGAATGATCAACGCCATGATGCAAGAACTCAAGCAGAGGCCGAAGACAATGCCAATCATAGAACATGTCAAAGGGACACAGGACATGAAGAGATTGTAGGAAGAGATAATAACTGCGTAAACCCATAAACAAGAGCGGCAGGCTCAAATGGAACCATTGTAAGAGTAGGTAGTAGAAGTCCTGGAACAAGAAGAGGAAGCCAAGACACATATAGCACAAACCCAGGAAAAATGCATGGAATTGGTTAGTGACAAATTCGCAACTCAGGTAGTGGACATAATAAAGGAGAAGACTATGCAGGCGCAGACAAAAGCAATAGAGCTCAAGGAAAATTTCCAGATGATCACCAAGGAGATTGAGGAAGCTCAGAAAGCTTAGGTGGCTCGGGACAAGCCACATGTCAGTGTTGGGGGCCTGTTGGTAGCAGGCCAAAGTGGAAAGAAGGATGATCATGGGGAAAGAAAGTGTGCAGATATTGAAGCAATAGTTGAAAGGAAACATAACACACATGCATGCAAGAAAGCGTTCACAAGGAAAGCGACAGATGGAAGGAAGAACAACATGCGCACGAGAGGAAGACCTAACATAAGTAGGGTTAGGGTTTTGGTAATATGTTTTAATGGGTGAAGAGCTAAATATGTATAAATACCAATATTAAGGTATTATAGAGGGTTCACTGATTTTGTAGTTGTTCGGATTTAGTTAGTATTCATGTTTAAATTTTGCTGTATGAACTATTTTGTAAGATGGTGTGCTAGAGGAGAGGAGAGAAGGTAGATCTTTAGGATTAGATCATAGGCTGAGGAGCCTGGTGTGATCTAGTTCTCCTCATATAGATCTTACCCATCTTAGGAGATTTGTAAGAACACATCACAGTAGATGAAGAACTATCATAATAAAAGAGCCAAGAGCCAAATCTTTTTGGACGTAGCCCAGGAGGGGGTGAACCACGATAATATATGTGTAATGTGATGAGTGCATGCATATATTTATCTTCTTTTTAGTAGTTATTTGTTGTGCTTAATGAATGAATGAGTTATTACATTTCCTCTGAAATATGATTGCGTTATTAAGGGAATAAGTTGTTGAAGTTACTGCATAGTCATGAATAATAGTATGTTGCATTTACCAGTTCTAATAATGGTTCAATGGTCGAGTTCTCATATATCATACTCAATCCTATCCTGTAAACACCTGAGTCTTGCAGCCACCCATTAAAGCTATCTCGGGTGAGACTGCGCAGCGCATTCTATGTGTTGTGGTGCCTTCTGGTTTACCAAGAGGGCCAATAGTTTTAGAGGCTTTGTTGGAAACCCAAAATACATGAACCCTGGGTCAATCACTTAGACAATATAGAAGAAGACGTAACCAAAACCTTATATTGGGTGAACAATTTGGATTCATTAAAGGTCATCATATATTGGATGTTATTGGAACTGCATAGGAAGTCTTACACAACATTAAAAAAAAAAACGATCCAGGCTCTAATTTTAAAATTAAATCTCAAAAAAAGCATTTGATTGTATTATTTGGGACTTCCTCTGATTAATACTACTACAATCTGGTTTTGGCCATATTTTCACGAGATGGATCATGGGTTGTGTTTCTAGTGTGACCATAGTTGTTCTGGTGAATGGGGAAGCCACTCCTTTCTTCCATAATGAGAGAGGTCTTCTAGAGTGATGTCCAGTCTCCCCTCTATTATTTATCTTGTCCATGCAAGGACTGAGCATTCTACTCAAATTGAGTCAACAAGCAGTGAAAATTACAGGCATAAAGGTATCAAGACTAGTCAATATGTTTCATATATTCTTTGTGGATGATATTCTTATTGCGACCAGATCTAATTCACAAGAATGGTTGGCGATCGACTCAATTCTAAAATTCTTCTATCGTGCATCAGAGCTCAAAATCAATGCGACAAAATCCACCTTACATTATTTGGGGCTTACGAAGGTGGATATTGAATTGTACAAGAACATCTTCTCGTGCAATTTGCTTGAGATCTCGAGTGGTCTGAGATATCTTGGATACTTTCTCAAAACAAGATGCTACAAAGTGACTGGTTGGCACTGGATTCTCATAAAATTTGAGAAAAGGATAGCACATTGGTGCAATAGGTGGCTATCGCTTGGAGGGAGATATGTTCTTATTAAATAAGTTTTGGAGGGCCAGGAAATTTATTGGATGGCGTTGGCTGTTATTCCTGGTACTATACTAAAATGGATCTGACATTTGATATTTTATTTTCTATGGACGAGTGGTAGTGAAAATAAGCACCTACATCTCTATCATTGGGAATCCATTGCAAAACCCAAATCGGTGGGTGGTTGGGGGCTAAGAAAATTTTTCCTGTCTAATCAAGAATTGGCGTCCAAGTCACTCTGGTGTGTGTTATCACAATATGGGATTTGGCATCACATTATAACTGGAAACTATATCAGACATATTACTCTCTCAAGTTGGATCAAACATACTACTACAAGTCCAACTATTGCTTCTCCGATCTGGACATCACTACTAAAAAACATTCATATCATTCAACACTGGCTATGTTGGAAACCAGGATTGGGCCACGCTATTCATATTGGTTGGGATGATATCCTGGCACTAGGGACTTCTGCATTTGTATCACTAGGTCTCTTGAACAAATTACATGAAAATCATGTTTTCTACCTCTTCCAAGCCAAGGGCTTACAGACCATGGGACTTATATTACTAGATGGAAAAATTGTTCAGACTTGGATCTTTCAGGTGACTTGGATATTGGATGGCAGTTCTATTGTCTGGATCTTATAGGAGCGGGGATACATATTGGGGAATGGGAGGATACATTTCACTGGATTGGAGGCAATTGATCCGACAACATAACAGTGAAACATTTATACAATTCCTTAGCTTCTACCATTTGGATCCAGAGGTGTATAGGATGGAGGAAACAATTATGGCATTGGACTCTTCCCTTGAAAATAAAATTTTGTATTTGGCTAGCTATAGATGATAACATATTGACCTAGGTAATTCTTCTTCGTCAGGGTTGGGAGGGACCTAACATTTTTTTTCTATGTCGCTTGAACTATGAATCCATTACTCATATTTTTATAGACTATACTTTTTCTAAACAAGTTTGGAATAGACTCAGTCTCACACTAAATCTCCAGTCCATCTGGTCGGGTTCCTCTTTGCAGACTAGTTTGGAAAACATGACAAAGGAGGAATCTTATTTTCCTCATCTTTCGGCCTTGGTTTGTTGGTACATTTGGTTAGCACGCAACATGGCTATCTTTGATCAGACTCCCCCTTCTATTAATATTGGTTTCTACAAGACTTTGGGTGGTCTGGATATTGCTAGGACAAAAAAGTAACATTTTTCACGCTTTATTCATCCTACCATACAATAGGGATGGAACATTGCTTGGTTTGATGGAGCCTCACAAAACATTGGTCTACTATGTGGAGCTAGTGGTATGATCAAGCTAGCATATCACACCAAATTTACATGGACCTACAACTGTGAGGGGGTGGGTGGGTACTAATACCAAAGATGAACTTCTTGGTGCTTGGGCTACCCTTATGTTGGCTTCCTGACTTAATATTTTTTATCTTCATGTGCTTGGTGACTCCAAGATTATTATAGATTGGTTAAACAACAAAGGAAAGTTACAAGTCATTGCACTAGAATGCTAAAGACAGAATCATCGATCTAATCAAGTCCTTTACTCAGATCAACTTCACTCATATTTACAGAGAAATAAATGTGGAGGCTGATACACTGTCCAAAAGTCATCTTCTAAAGTAGGCGGGGATTTTGACATATTATCAATGGATAAACGGTCAAGTGGGGCCGCCTCAGTATATATCTTTATATTTTACCTTGAGAGACATAACACTTGACTATTTATATATTTTTGGCATTTTGTATTTTTATGGATAGACTATTTGACTGTTAGTTGGAGACTTGATGTGGAGGCAGATAAAGGAGTTTGTCTATCATGATTGTAGACAATTTACCAATTAGATGTGGTTGGAGCAGCGAAATGTGTGTGTGTGTGTGTGAAGAAGCAAAAAATGCAATTTTGGTATTTGTACCATATTATTAATATAATGAGAAATGTTTCTTCTGGAAAAAAAAGGTTTATGTCTGGTTCATTTTATCAATATGTATTCTCTACTAAATAAGCAATTATAGTTATATCTTGGATCTACACACAAGTTCAATCTTCCAAGTACAAATCTTAAAGAAACTCTCAGAAGTTCTAACCATTGTCACCTTAGTAGAACCTCTCTTCACTTTGGTTGGATATCCTTGGAAAAAGAATCCTAATAACTTTAGAAGTTAGGTGAAACACCTTCAAAATGTGTTGGAGAATGTGGTTGTACTAAGTAAAGATATGTATATGTATTTAGGTTGTTCTTAATCACTTGCATAATAACTTTTATCACCCACCCAGAGACCTATTGCAGGGAGAATAATAATTTTAAAGTAGTTATTTCAATTTCAACCTTCCAATTTTATTTAAAAATTGTCTTACAACTATTTATAAAAATAAATTAATTTTAATAAACCATAATTTTATCATTTTTCAAAAAACAAATCATTTAAAATTTGAAAAAGCTTTCTAATAATATATATTTTTTATAAAAATATTTAATTAATTAAAAATAATAATAAAATTGATAATGATAATGATAATGATGATTAACGCCCACTAAAACTTAATTGATCTATCAGACCTTAAGACGGTAAGTGATTACTTGTAATTCTTTAGAATTTTGTTTCTGTGCTCGAAAAGCATTAAGAAAAGCTTTCCAAGATCACCATACTTTTGTTGAGTTAAGAGGTTAGGAAGGTTGGTAGTGTAATCAATATTTTGGAAATGAGATCTAATATGGCTATAGGCTAGACAATCTAAGAGAAAATGTTTTTCATCTTCAACCTTCTTAGTGTCACAAAGGTGACACACTCTTTCATCCCATGGCGTTTTAGGAATTGACCAACGCCCAGTTTCACTATGGAGCTTGTCAGAATTTGTTCTTATCTTAGCAATGATTATTTTTTTCTTTACACTTGGAAAAACATATAGATAATTTTGATCTTCTAGATTAGGGTTGATTACATATTTATAATACCTTAATTTTTTTTTTCCTCTAACTCTTTATCACACCACATTTTTTCCTTAAATTTTGATTTGACATATTTTTTAATAGTATCTTTCTTCTGCAAAATGGTTTCTTCCATGATTCCCAAATAGTTTAGCCAAGACCGGGCGTCATTATGCCATCCTCGCTTGAGTCGATGGTGGTTATGACTTGATTTTGAAGCAATTTTAGGTAGCCTCTTGTCTTCCATGTTGTTTAACTTGTTCTTATACATTAGGTATCTAGTCATAGCCATGCTCTCAATGGGGGAGAGGCT
>ML781786.1:330034-343630 GCA_009831015.1 Picea engelmannii | reverse complement strand
ATTATTAACAAAAATTACCCAATATTATACTGAATTGAATCTTTATCCATTTAAATATCATGACCACCTGCTATAATGATAAATTAAAAATAATAAAATTAAACAATTTGTTTTTAAATAATAGAAATTAACATTTATTAAAATAAATTATCATGGCCACATGTTTTGATAAATTAAAAATAATAAAATTAAACAATTTGTTTTTAAATAACAAAAATTAACATTTATTTAAAATAATAAAATTATCATGGCCACGTGTTTTAATGGTAAATTAAAAATAATAAAATTAAATAATTTGTTTTTAAATAATAGAAATTAACATTTATTTAAAATAATAAAAGTAATTTTTTTTTTTTAATAATAGAAATTAACATACATTTAGAATGAAAAAGATATGCATGTCTCTCTTGCTTAAATAAAAATAAAAATAAAAATTTATTAAATAACAAAAATTAATATATATTACAATAAAAAAGATATGCATATCTCTCCCTTAAATAAAAATAAAAATAAAAAATTATTTAATATCATTCATAACATATAAGTTCATTAAAAAATTTCATAATGTAATTTTTTTTATATAAAAAATAAATAAAAATCAAAAAATCAAAACAATATTAGGTTGTTGGGTATTCTAAATAAGATTTGAGTGTTTGGTTGTTGAGTATTCTAAATAGGATTAGGAGACTACATTAAGGATGTGGATTAGGGTGAAGTTGCAGACTAGTGTGGAGATGCAGAGTAATGAGGTTCAGTAGGGAGTCGTCGAGACTGCATATCCACCACTTGGGTGAGGGCATTATTATAAGATATGTTTTTTTTTGTAAATTATTAAAGAAACTATATTACTTCTGTAAATAATGTACAAAAAAGGGGGTGTTGTTGTTTTTCTAAGAGGAAACCAGAACAGTTAAACACCATATTGTCTTTCCTTTTAGCCTATAAGGTTGGGGTAATGGTCTGCCAAAAAGGAAACCAAACCATCCCTATCAAATCCAAGTTTTACTTTTGTTTCAAAAAGACTAACACTTAATACAAAACAAGACTAAAAAAAACAGCTACAAACTGGCATCCTCCCTACTAACTCCTAGCTTAGTTGCCTATACTTGGGAAATATAAGAAAATTGGTAAGACTTCATAGCTAGAGAACCTGGGGATGTTCCATCGCTCTGCTTGCCTGATCTTTGTTTTCCTCTTTGGGGGAGGTAGTCCTGGTCTTGCGAATTTAGGCTGGCATGCCACTGTCGTCTACTGGTGTTATGTCCAGATGATGGACAAACCTCAGGAACAAGTGGAACTGGGCAGCAAGCCTATCCAGTTTATTTTATTGGTTTTTCTCTATGTCCACCATCATTTGAACATGGTCTTCAACCCTCTCACTTGACGTTGTATGTCTTCCAACAAGTATTTCATCTTCAACTATTCCTCCCTACAAGTATCATCTTTGTCAACCTTCACCTTTCCAATTAACATCTTAGTGACCCACGCCATCTCCAAAGTTTTGTGGTAGAGTGTCTCCCTGGTGCGGGTGACCCCCGTGTCTCTAATCTAGTCTGCTTCCTGGGCTCTTTTATCCATATCTTTGTTGCCTCACTCCACTTTTATCTCCTCCTCCCATCTTTCTACCGCTTCTTTCCCTTTCTGCAGGAATGAGGTTTGGTATATTCTCACTGCTTCCTTTGCAAAATTCTCAATCCTTGTAAGTTTCCTCGATCTTTCTGGCTTGCCCTCCCCAAGGGGTTTACCTTTCCTTGTGGTGTGTTTCAAGAACGCCATGACCTTGTTCTTGCCTAGTATTTTACTACCAACTCTTTTCTTGGTCCCCTCTCTGCCCTTCCCTTGAGCCAAGTTTATCTTGGAACTGTTACTATTGTGGGAGGCTAAACACAACAAGTTGTGGACCTGTTTGCAGTTACTCTAGTTATAACGATTTCTCCCTCAGGTACTCGTACCTCCTAATAAGTGCTCCATGAGGTGGAGAATACGATCACAATGATGCTCTGGTGGGGAATTTATTTCCATTATGCTCCCCTTAGTCCTCAAATCATCGTAATATTTCCTTCTATATATGCATTCTATCTTTTTGGATTTGTAACTTGTCCTAGGGGCTGAGATCCATGCAGTTTTATCCTCCATCGCAACTTTCCTTCTCTTCTCATGATTTCAATTAATACTGCCTAAGCTATCTCTCGATCTCACCTCTATATCCTTGCTATTGGTTTGTACATCCACCTAAATTCCCTTCTCGATCTCGTTTAATCTCATTATGATATCTGAGGGCCAAGTGTTAGGATACTCATTCTCCGCATGGGTCCCACTGCCCTGTGTAAGCCTCAATGTGACTATCATTCCTAGAGCTACCACTATGATATAGATTCACCAAGTGTTCACAATCTGATCTGAGTTGACCCCTCGACATTTCGATCCACGCCTCGTCGAGCATACCGTCCCCCAGAATCACTCCCTCATTTGTTAATCTGTCTGTCGGTGCGTTTGTCGATCTTCGTATCCATCTGAATTCTATAGTGACAATGGTTTGTAAGTTATTAACAATTCTTTGTATAGTTTGTGCCAAACGCCAGTGTCTTATCACCTTGCCAATGTTGGATCAACACTAAAGTATTTTTGTTGTGTTGATCACCAGAGTCGAGTCTCCCTCGACTATGACACTTGTTATGCCCTCTCTAATCATAATATCTAGACCCTATTCCAAAGCTTTGAACTCAACTGCATTGTTTGTGGTGCTTCCAATGCTATATGCATACATGTGGATAATATTACCCCATCTATCTCTGAACACTCCCCTCGCTCCATCCTTTCAGGGGTTTCCTTTGGATGCACCATCGAAATTCAATTTCAAGAAGCTTATCTTAAGAGGGGACCAGGTCTTGACATCACTAAGAATACATGGGGCATGAGGGGCAGGTCAGTTAAGGCTCCATTCTTTCAATTGTAACCAGAGAAGGATTCGAAGGTCTTGGGGAGACGTCGTGTTTTATTGACACATAAAGTTCCTACTCTGCACTGTCTCCCTTAATTGTGTTTTGATAGTGTCCACGATCTTAGATATCAGGTAACTTTTATTCCTAAAGAGTTTTTTGTTTCTTTCTTTCCAGATTTCCCAGATGACCATTCTGGGAGTTAACCCCCAACATAGGTTAACCACTTCATTTTCACTATAGAGTGCCTTCTAATTCTTTAAAGTAGCTCTAATATCTCCCTTTACCCCATCTATTTGGAGAAATCCCATTACTACCTAGTCCTAGATGTTGGTTGCATAGGTGCACTCATCCAAAAGTTGGTATGGTGTTTCCTCCTGTCCTTCACATAGGTGACATCTTGAGGGTATGTGGAAGCTTCTTTTTACAACGTTTTCCCAGGCCAATATTTTCTTCTATAGAACCATCCATTTAAAAATTTTAATCTTTGTCCATTGAGGGTAACTCCAAAGTCATTCCCAATGAGGTTCCATGTCTCTCTAGGCTTGGCCTTCTATATAGTATATTGATTCTTTCAGAGATAATTCTCCAGCATCTGTCCTCCCCCATATCAATTGGTCTTCCTCCTCTGAGAACCAAATATTCCTTTTACCCACCTCCTCCTCTATCTCTTTGACCAATTGCGTGTCCCAAGTGTCGTCTTGATTTTGGAAATTGTCCCATATTCTCCATTTTGATATCTCCTCCCTTTGTTTCCAGTACTAACAAACTATTACTTTACGTTACCCCAACATCTCTTGTTTTATCCTGTCCCTGTCTTGGTTTTCCATCTTGGTGTCTTGCTTCCATGCATCTTCCCAAAACCTCATTGTTTATCCATTCCTAATTTCCCAGAAACTTTGATCCTGGATCCACTTTTTATTCCTCAAAGATAAGGTCTAGATGGTTGATCCTTCTTTTGTGCCCTTGAACCTGATTATCTCTCGAGGATTGATACTTGGAGCATATTTTTATTTCCATGGGCTATTCCATGGCGTCGAGCTTTCCTTAATCCATCTCCACCATATTTTTTCTCTGTAAGCTTCATTTGTTACTTGTGCATCTTGTAGACCAAGACCCCATTTTCTCTTTGGCCAACACAGTTTCTCCCATGCCACTAGAGCCCATTTATTTTTATCCTCTACGCCTCTCCATAAGAAATCTCTTTGGATTGTTCTGATTTTCTATAAAATACATTTTGGGGTTGGGAAGACCAACATTAAATATGTTGGGATTGCTTGTAAGATTTCCTTTGTTAGAATTAAACGACCAACTAAATTAAGGGTTTTGTAGGTCCATATTTTTACTCTCTCTTGCATCTTGGTGAGGATACCTTCCCAGGTAGTGTATTTACTTTCCTTTTCCATTAGGATCACACCCAGATATCTAGTGGACAAGGTTTTCCTCTCAAACCCCTTGATGTTGGAGATATTCCTTTGGACACCAATATTGGTGTTGAAGAAGTAAATCATAGATTTTGAGTGGTTTACTTTTGTTCCTGAGGCTTCTCTGAAATTAGCTAGGATCTTCTTGTAGGCTCTAGCTTCCTTAATAGTGGGAATTTCGTGCAGCATTATGTCCTCCACAAACTATTGATGTGTTGTTGTAGGGCACTCTTCATACAGTCTGAGTCCTTTTATATTTCCTTCTTTCATTGCAAATTTTATGGTTCTTCTTGATCCTTCCATTATAATGATAAACAGGAAGGGTGACAATGGATCTCCTTGTCTGAGGCCCCTATAAAGGTAAAATGGTTTTGATAGGGCTCCATTAACCAGTAATGAGAAGCTAGTCGTGGAGACCAGGGTCATTACCCACTTGATCCAGTTTTTTTCAAAGCCAAAGGCTTCCAATTCTTTTTCCATATATTTCCATCTTAGCTTTTCATATGCTTTGGCAAAGTCGAGTTGAATTATTATTTCGTCTTTTTTCCTAATTTTCAGAGTATGAATTATTTCATGGGCTAGAATGATGTTATCCATTATTTTCCTTCCCTCCACAAAGCCTGACTATTCCTTTGAAATCAAAATGGGGAGTAGGGGCTTCAATATATTAGCGATAATTTTCGATATAATCTTGTACACCAAATTGAAAAGGGCGATTAGTCTGAACCTGTCTGGAGTCCTTACTTCATTTTATTTGGGTATCAAGGTGATCAGAGTGAAGTTCAGGGATTTCAGGATTGAGGTCGAGCGTCTTGAGTCTTCCACTATGCCATAAATATCATATTTAACCACATCCCAGCAAGATTTGAAGAAGTCCATAGTAAAACCATATGGGCATAGGACCTTTCCTGTTGGCATATCGTGGATCACTTGGTCGACTTCTTCAGTAGAAATAGGTTTATTTAGATTGAAGTTGTGATCTGTTGTAACCACTATGGGGATATGCCTTAATATCCTACGGATTGCTTCAGTTTTGTCCAAGTTGGGTTCTCTCACTATATTCTGAAAATGATTAACTAGAGTATTTTCAATGTCCAGGTGGTATTCTCTTTCTATCCCTTCCTGATCATGGATCTTCAAGATTTCATTATGAGTTCTTCTTGCTATCGTTGACATGTGGAATAACTTTGTATTTTTTTTCTCCTTCCTTTAACCACCACACTCTAGATTTTTGTCTCCACAGGATCTCCTCTTGTTTACATCCAATACCCCACTCCTCACTCAATTGTTTCTCCTCTTTTTTCCTCTCCTCGTTATAGCCTACTTGGATACACTGTTCCTGGAGACAACCAATTTTATCTTCTAGATCTTTTTTAGCCTGGTCAATATTACCGAAGACTTCTTTATTCCACTGCTTGAGTTTTTATTTTATGCATTTTATCCTTCTTTGAAGTTTAAACATGTTTATTCCCCGTTCTTGTATGCTCTATTTCCACCAGATCTTGATGTTCTCCTTGAAAGTTGGGTGCTCGATCCAGAAGCTCTCTAACTAGAACGGTCTATTTTTAGGGGTTACCTGAAAGTTTGCCTCAAACAGAATAGGCCAATGGTCCAAGCCCCCCCAAGGAAGAATGACTCCTTCCATTATTATACCTTTCATGACTATTGATTCTAAGATTAAGACCTTGTCTAATATCGAAGCTATTTTTTGGTGTATGGTCCTTTTGTTGTTCTAGGTGAACCGATCATTACTAGTTTTCATATCAACTAGCTTGGTTTTTTCTATGAAGGTCGAGAAAACCTCTGCATCTCTGTCCAGTCTTCTAATACCTCCTTTCTTTTAGCCAAAGTGGCTATTATATTGAAATCACCTGCTAAAATCCAGTGAGGGTTCTGATTTCGATCCCTTAGGTTTTCTAGGTCTAAAATCATTTTTTTTTATCTTCTAGTAGTCGAGGGCCATAAACATTAGTGTACATAACCTTCTCTGGACTCCCTATAACTTGCATGATTACTAACGTATAATGCTTAATAGCTTATGTCGAGAGAAGTTCCACCTTTTGTGGGTTCCAAAGGGTGAGGATGCCTCCAACAACATTTTGACTATCTATATCCAAAACATTATAGATATTCCAATTTACCTTACTTACTTGTACCATATTTTCTGATGTACATTTGGTTTCCTGAATAAAAAAAAATGTCTGGTTTTTCCGCTTTAAGTTTATTTTTTAGAATTCTTTGTTTCCTGGGGCTATTCAGGCCTCTTATATTCTAAGTGATAACCTTAATTTAAAAAAAAAAATTGGGGGGGTAGGGAACAACTTTTTGATCTTACTCGAGTTAATCGAAAGAGCTCCTAATTCTTGCAACAAGGCCATGTTGTTGGATTCCCTCCCCTTCTTCCTATTTTCTTTCTTTGGAGAGTGTTTTTATTGATTGTATCCCACCATCATACCCATGGTCCCTATTTCACCATGCATTCATTTGGTTCCTCTTTCTTTTTCTTCCTCCCTCATTAGGAAGAGGTATTGAATGTGATCTAGTTGTTCTGACGGTATGTTATTCCTCCCTTGTTTTTACCACTTCTCTAATATATTATGGAGGTCTATCCCTTCCCTTTAGATGATGTCTCTGAGATCAGGATCCTCAGTTTCAACCTCACTCGGTGTCATTTCAAAGTCTTTATCCCCCTCATGCATTGGGGTATTTGGGTCTCAGTTACCTTTTCCAGTGGAAGCTTTGTTGTTGTCGACGGTTTCCTGAAGGTTTTTCTCCTCCATTGTTTTATTGGTCTCCTTCTCTTCTTGCTCTCCTTCCCCTTGCCTGTCCTGCCTCGTTTCTCTGACCCGATTTTGGTTCTAGAGAACTTCAAAGCTATTTTTTGTTTATGGGTTACTATTTGCGGGAGTTTTCTTTGCCTTCGGTTTCCTTTGCCTTTATAATTTGACTGAACAAAACCTTCCTCATCCTGTTTTTTTTTTTTTTCTTGTTCTGTCTTTCTAATTAATGGACATTCCCTGAGTAGGTGACCTTTTTCATGACATCTTCTGCATCTAAAAGGAATTTGTTCATAATCTATTCTTTGGATCCATTCCTTGTCCCTAAATTCCAAAAATATTGCTTCTGGTAGTGCCCCCGAAACATCAATCTCTATACAAATTCTTGCGAATGAGGTGTACTTCCCTTTTAAAGTCGCATTCGATGCCTTAACAAATTTTCCTAATTTATTTCCTATTGCTTCAAGGGTGGATGAAAGAAAGTAGTCCAGTGGTAGGGACTAAATCCTGATCCAAAATGGAACGCATTTAAAGGTCTCCTTCTCCGGGGATAAATTCTCCTTCCAAGGTCTGATATATAGTCCAGCTAAGGCATGGAAATAAGGTCCTCCTTCAAACACCTTGTCTTTGTCTTATAGATTTATGAATACTGCTGTAAAAAATACTTTTGATCATAGGTATAGATCCACCTCTCTATTTGGTTCCCAATGATGTTTGATCCAACTGCGCAGTATTTTTTTGGTGGGCCATAACCCCATAAATTTGCAGATCAGGGCATGCATCTTCATTTGGTCCGTATAATCTTGCATATGCTGGTCTTCTAGAATCACTTTTGGGATCAATGTCATCTTTGGTTTGCATGGATTTCTCCCTCCCCCCCCAATTTGGGTTTGATTTCTCAGGCATCTTGCCTTAGGATTCTTTATTCTCCTCTCCTGTTCTATCTCGTTTCTTATGGTTTTCATCGCTTTGTTGTTCTGACACCTATCCCGAGTTACCTGAAAGTGGGGTCTTAAATCCTACTCCATGTGGGCCTTTCCCTCGGTCCACCACCACTTGTTTGTAGGAGGGACTCCTTCTCCCTCCTCCTCTGACTACCATTATGCTCGCCGTTGAACCCTAAAATCTGCAACAAATCTCAAACCCTAGATCACATCCCCGTAGTCCACTACCTCTCTGTTTGGTTCCCAAAATGCATGAGGCTTTCATTATGTCATTACAAGATATGTTACAACCACGAAAAATTCAAATACATACTGGAAAACTTACAACCATTGAGGTAAGAAGAAGTGCCATAAACCTAGGTGAGACCCATTCCACCCCTGCAGACCCATTTCCCTTTTTTGTAGTGATCAAGTGATATCATCTATGATGAAATTTATCCCATGCTTGAAAATAGTGGACAAACTGTTGTAGCATCATCACCTAGGGATACAATAATTGATGTGCAATCTCTAGAGAAGTTTGAAGAAGAAGTAAACAAGCAGAGAAGACAATATGATTGGATACAAATGAGGGCAACATTGAAATCTCAAGAATGCTCAAAACATCTCAATGCTAAGCTTGTTGTCAAATATTCAAGAAGGTCCAATATTTCTAACTATGGAAATATATTAAAGAATGTTTAAGTCTTGTCTTAGAGAATGAATTTTTGTGTTCCTCATTTGAAAGGATTCAAAATACCCTATGTTCATGATGACAGGCGGGATGGAACACATAGTATTTAAAATGAAAAATGTAATAATGTCAAAAGGTTGAAGCACGTAGATCCAAAATAAGCCATGGATCAAAGCCATAATGGAATCTTTAAAAAAAAATATATATATGTTGAAAGCTCTACCAGGAGTGCAAAGATTAGTGATTCTAGAGCTTGGAGGAAAAATCCTTTGAATGTAGTGCAAACCAAAGGGTAGAAATACATGAGATGAATTTATTAGCATATCACTCTATGTTAGAGGCTTTAAATGCTCAGAATCAGAGTTCTTTAAGCTGGGAAAGTCATTGTTTTTTTACCAACCTCTGCCTTGAATTGCACATTACTAGTAATGAAAACACGGAGGAGTTCAAAAGGCTCACTTCTCGGTCTTGGTGTCATATTTTTGTCTCTTGCAAGAAGTAATTTTATGAATAAATCAAAGACAGAGAGCCAAAACATTATTATCAATTCAGTTAAAGAAATTAGCCTTTTGAACTAATAATAATTAACCTGAGTGCATTGCCATTAACATTCAAAATGTTTATACTTTTTGTGTATTCTTTCCATTAAGTAATCATAATAGTATCAAAATTTACCAAAAAATCTTTGATGTATTGAATCCACATTAGGATAGAAGAAGACTTAACTGAAGATATCAACCCTATAGAGAGAAACTTTTGCTAAAAAATTGAACAAGAAAATAACATTGGGTTTAAAATATGGTTTAAAACCTAAAGGAAGAGATGATCTAGAACCTTACTTCTACAATTCTTAAGGAAATGATATTAGCTAAAAACATCTAGATCAACTACTGAAAAAAAATCAACTCTGACTCTAGTTTTGCAGCCCTTCGGGAAATGCCACTAGCCAAAAATATTTGGATCAGTCGTTGAAAAAAATTAGATTCTGAAATCCTAGTTGGGCATCCCTTAGGGTAGTGCCACTAGCCAAAAATCCTTGGATTAGATACTGAAAAAATAAGATATGGAACATCTAGTTCTTCATCCCTTAGGGAAATGTTAGTGGCCAAAAATCTATAGATCCTCTACACAATGCACAAAAACATGAAGGTTGTACAAGGTCCTAAGATGATACAATGTTGAATTTTGAGGGTGAAATCTACTTAACATAATAGTAAATCAACAATAAAACACCAACAATAAAGAAATTCAAGAAAAACACCAAAATAACGAATGATCCATAAAAACTAGTGTAGCAGGGAGAAGGTCATGCAACAACTTAAGAATACTAGTGATCCATCCAAGGAAAATACCTAAAATAAAACAATAAGGAATCCCTAATATTGGGTACTTCAATATTGTGCCAAAATTCTCCAAAAAATGTATAAAATGGGGTCAAAAAAGCCACAAATGAGGTAATTCCCTTTTCCCACAAATTATAACACAAAAAAGTTCCTAACACTCTTCAAGTTAGGGTTCTTCCACATGCAAGGCCTGAAACTTAGAAGATACTAACATGAACAATGAATAAATACCCTAACTAGCAACATAATGAGTAGGAGCCTGAGGTTCATAGTGCTTTGAGACCATTTTGAGATCACGAGAGAAAGAAAGGATCGAATGGAACCACCAATAAACCCTAAATATTGAAACAAATGTGATAAAATGACACTTGATAAGAGTAGGTAACTGCACTAGAGATAAACCATAGGTTCAATAGAGTAAGATACCATAAGACATCTGTAGAGAGAAAACCAAGCACAAAAATCACACCGAGGCAGTATGAGGGAGCAATACTATATGTTTTCCACAATGTTAAACACTTGTAGGGAGGGAAATAGCTCACTGTGATGATTTACAAATGATACTTGAGTGTGTATTTATCCAAACCTAAAGAAGTGGGGTGTCCTCTCCAAGAGGGGTTATGGGCCTATTAACTCCCAAATTGTACTTGATGATACCAACATTAATCCATAAGGAACAAACCAAGAGGGAAATACTAGAACGATCAACACTATCGCCTAAGAAACCTGTCCTCTTCACTTTAGCCTAGCTCTCCTCCGACTCAAGGGGGGTATGCCTGGTGGGATTACTAAAGCTAAGTAATGAGGCATGAGGTGAAGTGAGAGTTATCTTTATTAGAACAATGTTTTTTGTCATTTTTTAGGATATAAAAGAGGTGATAGAAGGGATTAGATATTAGTGCCAAATCCAACAAGGGAAATGGATTCAAGGTGAATCAAAGGGGGATTATGGGGTCAAGAAGAAAACCCCTCTGTAAAGAACCAATATGGCTCTTACGACGAACATCCATCGTAAATGGAATAAATAAATGTAATCCATATTGGACAAGAAATAATATTGAATAAGAATGTATATAATTAAATAAAATAGATAATATATGATGAATAGATGTACAATGAGAGTGCCAAATATATAGAGAACCTAAAGGCGCATATGGTGACCATCCATGAAAGGATGCATCCCTTATACAATTAATAACTATTTATTTGTATTATTATTATCTATGATTATTATCACTTAATATTTGTATATTTTGTATGTTACATTACCTTCCCCTTAAAAATGCTTTGTCCTCAAAGCATGATTAGAGAAGGACCTATCTCTTGTTCTAACTTGAACTGACTTCTCAAGATCTTTTGTTTTGTAATTGTGACACTTGAAGAAACAAAACCATATAATTTTCGAATTCCCGAAGTAATATGTTGCATCTTTTTGGAAGTGATCCATCCCAAATCTACTTTCATTGGAATTGTTTGATGATTGATTGTTCTCATAGGATTTCTTATTTTAGGCTTCCATAGAAGTTGTTGATTTTGTCTTCGTTCTTTTTTAATGTTGTAGTTAAGTTTTTGGTAAGAAGAACATTGTTTATATTCCTCTTGACCTTGTTGTTGGTCGTAACGAATCTTGTTATTGGGATGACGATAAGGCACCCGCATCTCTTCTGAATATTGTTTATTGGATATTTCTTCAACTTTTGATGTTTCTGGTAATTCAATTCGAACATTGTTTGTTTATTTTTCTAAGGTTTGGTTTTTTTGAGCTAGAATCTTCTCTATTTCAATTGATTTAGTCATTTTTTCTTTGTGATCTAGCTCTTCTTGTAAATACTTCTTATCATGATTTAGATTTCTAATTTTCATGATTTAGATTTCTAATTTGTGTAAGTAAGTCTTGATTGTGTCACCTTAAACGTAAAAGTTCTTCCTTATTTCCTGACTTGTTGTCTTCAATTTTTTATTCCAAATTTTATGTTATTTCGTTCTTTAAACTTTTAATTTGTGCAAGCAATTGTTGATTAAGTATCATTAAGTGAGAGGTTTCTTCATCTTTTTCGGATAATTTCTTCTCATTCTTTAACTTCTTTATTTGCTCAACCAAGATTTGATTATGGTTCTTTAAACGACAATTATCTTCATCTTTCTATGTTAATTTCTTAATGAGATCGTGATTAGCTTGTTCTAACTTCTTATCCATTTGCTTCTTATCTTTTTCCTCGTTTATGTGTACCAATAACATTTGGTTATGTGTTTTTAAGTAAGAAATGTCTGTCTTTTTCTAGTAATTTTTCCTCAAGATTTTGTTTTTGTCTCTCTTCTTGGTTTTTTAGCATTTGCTCCAACCCAAATTGAAATTGTAAATTTATGTTGTGTTGTTGATAATGAATTAGTTGGTTCTCTAATTCTTTTATTTTCACTTCCCAGTGTGTGTCACCTTGATTTTCTACTAAAGTAAAAAGCTTTTTACAATATGGACAAGGTCGAGTTCCATTCATAAGGTCCCTTTCATACTCTTCTTCTTTTGAGCAATAAGGAAATTTTGTCGAAAATGTTTTCTTTGTAGATGTCAAAGGTCACTTCTTATTTTTTTAATAAATGATAAATGTATGAATTTCAAGAACCCACTTTTTAAAAAAAATACACTTTTCACTTTTTTTCTTTTTTTTTTAAATCCTTCAATTTTCCTCCTTGTCTTTTTGTGGATATTTCTAACTCCACAATATTTGATATGATACACTCTCTTCTTACTTTTCCTATTTGAATATCATTTACACAAGTTAATTGGGAACATTATTATTTTGCTAAAATATATTTTTTACTTTTATTGAATTAATATTACTCCAAAAGACTTAGGTTATTGACTTTTTATTTTGGCTTCAACCCCACCACATGTATATAGAAAGTTGTAAAAAGTTACCACTGTAAATTGTTTTTTTATAGGGTAGGGAAATACCATGGGCTTGTAAACCACCAACAGTAAAATCAGAATTTACTCTTCCTTCTTATTTGGAACTTTTTTCTTTTAAACTATCTTTTCTTTTTTTATTCTTTATTTTTCTTTTTTCTTTTTTCTTCTCTCTTTTTTTTCCTTTTTTTTTTTTTTCCTTCTTCTTAATATCTGGTAATAACTTATAATTTCTTGCAACTGAAAGATTATTTCTTGAATGGTAGTTTTTTTTATGATGTTTTTTTTTTTAATGGAAAAATTCCCTCATGTGGTCAAAGACCTAGATAAATTAGAGAAACTCTAATTTTTTTTTTTTGTATAAGGCTACAAGCCTGTATGGCCAATGGCTAGGATAAATAACAAAGATCTGATACCAATTTAAAGAACCAATATGGTTCTTACAATGAACATCCATCATAAATGGAATAAATAACTGCAATCCATACTGGACAAGAAAATATATTGAATAAGAATGTATGTAATGAAATAAAATAGATAATATATGATGAATAGATGTACAATGAGAGTGCCAAATATATAGAGAACCTA
>ML781786.1:286655-314412 GCA_009831015.1 Picea engelmannii | reverse complement strand
CTGATCATATCTTAATAGAAATATTATTTTCTCGTCCAATTCATATTTTGAAAATATTTGAATTATTATTCCATGGGCGTATTTTTTATGAATGTTAATGGATTATGCTATTGAATGTGATAACATCATATATTATCACCATATGCTTGCTTTGCTTGGTTGTTGAGAACTAGTTGTAGGTATATTTCTTTGGGTAAAGTGCTCAACAATGGACTTCATCGAACGTCTGGATGAGGTATGCCTTTTATCTTGTCTTGCTAGCATATTTATTTATATAGCATACATGAGAATAGAGTTGATTTCTACAGTCATTTCCATCTGTTGTGGTTTTCCCCTATTGATAGAGATATTTTCCTCGTAACAAAATTGGTGACCATGCTGGGGATTGAATCTTATTTTTCAGGGTTTGGAGTGTTTTTCTCCTTAGATTGATCTCATTCATATTAAGTTTCCTGTCATATGATTGTTTGACAACCTCTGTTCACTCTGGGTCTGAGTATTTCATTGTTCTCCTTAGCCTAGTTGTGTTTTTGACACATATACATGGTTTTTTGCTTGGCATTCGTGTATATATGCGTGTTGTCCTTCTGCAAGTTGCGTACATACATGATTTTCCCTTGAACAGTCATGTACATCAACCTTTGTTGCTTATTTTCTGGGTAGGTTTTGATGATTGTTGAGTCTTCTTGGGTCTCTGTAGTGACTGTTAAGTGTCTGTGGGATGACAAGAAACCTGTCTTTGGTTGAATTTTTGGGTGGTGCCTTTCTCATCATCTTTTCATTTTGATTTTCCTTCTACACTGAGCTGGGTGTTTTTCTACTTGGTATCCTACTTGAGTTGTCCCTTTCTATACATAGTAGAGTCTTTATATATCAAGTTGTTGTTCATTCCATGAATTTTCATTTTTCTTATATTGAAAATACAAAAATATTAGGCATTTTACATTGATTGGAAGTTTGAACTTTTGAGTCTTTGTCATTTATCTTAGTGCATGTAAAGAAATATTGCATTTTTATTCAGAATTGTAGAATTGAATTGAAAGTTGCATTTTTAGGAAGCATATCATTTACTAAAAATTGAAGTTAGGACTTTGCATTGTATTCATATTTACTTTACGTGATGAGTCATAACATCATTAGTTTCACGATCACACCTTTTGAGTAAGCACGACCATTAAAATTAACACTATAATTTCAAATTGATTAGTAACAATTTTATTTTCTAGGGTGCACAAACTAGCTTAGGATTTAGTGCCTTGGAATAGGATTTTGTGAGTAAATTTCTCCAAGGCTATTAAATCAACATATGTGTCTAACTAAGGGAGTGGAGAAATACATTGTATAATCAGTAAGATCAAGAGGCTCCACTTACACCAGAGTTAATCACGAGGTCACGTGAGGTCAGTTGAAGGGATATCCCCCCGATACCTTCTTGGCATCAGAGATATTTCTGGGGATCTATTCATATCTGGGGATCTTTGTAGGCCCTTACCTCCATGAGAGGTGGTTCTTTCAAGGTTTTGGGCTTTGCTACACTGCCCAAATGGTGGAACTGACTTACAAATGCTCATCTGTGCATCAGTTATACAGTGGTTTCTTATTTTCTTAACTTAGGTGCCACATAGGTTAATTGCAGGAGTTATTCTACAAGTACCCTGAGTCAAATAAGGGTTGGAAAACATACAACCTTTATGGAGGATTACCTCTCCGGGAGGATCTGACTGACTGGTTGTTAAGCCCATGAGGGCCCTTATAACTGATTATGTTACCTCCACTCTTTAGCAGGGACTCTCATCCCCTTCTTTGGCGAGGCATACCTACTTTATGGAGGAAGGCCCCTTTCAGCCACTTTATCATGTTTGTGTGCATATTGGTCGTTTGATTATTTTTGGTGTGCTCTTGGATTACTAGTTGGCCTTAGGATTTGTTTTTATATCTTGAGTCTTAAGTCATCATGGAGTCAAACCAACTTCCCCGTCAGTCTCTCTGCTTGTTACAATTACCACTGTAATTTGATTATTTTCCTTCTAAAAGGCATAGAGTTATTAGACGTGGTACACACACCTCCACTTATCAGACTTGTGATTCTACAAGGATGAGTACTAAACCAAGTCATCAAAATACTGGGAGCCCTTCGACTCCCACACCTACTATAGTTAATGGAACCCCTTCGACTCCTGCAACCACAATGGTTGTAGTGTCGGAGGCACCTATCATCACTACTTCCCGTCCTATAGTGAATCCTCAACCTACTTCCACAAACCCATTTGGGTCTCTTGGTCACTCACCGGTCTATAATGTTGATTTCATCCCTATGGCCTCTAGTCCTTTTTCCTATGGTATGTTGAATTTAATCTCGCAGTTTTCAAAATCCATCCCAGTTGTTGGCCCTAATGCTAGCATTGGACTTGGGGGGACATCTCCTCCTTATACTTCATTCTTGTTTGGTGGCTCTCAGATCCCTCAAACAACTCCTACTATGGGAGGAATTCCTTATTTTAACCCTGGGTCTAACCCTGTTTCTTCTAGGTGGAGTAACCAACCTGGTGGACAAGCTTCTTCTCAAGTTTCATCTTATACCCTCACCTCATTAGTGTCGATTCTGACCAACATGTTTGGCATGAGGAATCCACCTTTATCCTCTGGATTCACACCAGGAGGAGGTTAGTTTCATGCCTTGGGAAACCCCCAACCCAAAGCCACTCTAGCTGGGGGCAATTTTTATAATCCCCATCAGACATTCCTACTGAAATGATGCCCAACCAACCTCTTATGAATCAGTCTAGATGAGATTCTTACAATCTCGGACAGGGCCATGGTTCTTACTAGAACCCTGGATGGGCTGCAGTTCCCCAAACACAATCTTTCCAGGGAGCTTGGGGCCAGATGCCCCAACCCCGTCTTGCTTTTCTGGTTATTCTTAATCTTCCATACTTGTCTAATTTGATAAACGACCCTGTGTGTCATGATCCTACATGGCCCCCCATTCCCACCAAGATTCTTTCAGATATTGCGATATTCGAAGGTAAGAATGGTGAGGATCCCGGTGATCACATTACCACCTTTCACTTATGGTGCTCCTTGAATTCCCTTAATTACGATTCCATTCGGTTAAGATTATTTCAATGCACCCTCATAGGGGTTTCTGTGAAATGGTATATCGAGCTACCTAGGGGGGCATATGGGACCTTTAGTCAAATGGTGCTAGTCTTCCTTAACCACTTCCAATTGTTGGCTCATTATGATGTTGGCCTAGAAATTCTGTCAAACTTATGCCAGGACACCGCCACTCATATCTCGGATCACATCTAGGAGTGGTGTAGACGAAAAAGGTTGATTAAGACCTGCATCCCCTGTATTTCCTATTAGAATGGTTCCTTAAGTCCTTTCAGCCTCCTATCTCGAAGGATATTGCTACATCCAGGGTTACATCTTAGGAAGAAGCAATATTCATAGCCCAATAGTTAGATATTATATACGCTCAGTCTGGGATGTTATACCAAATTATTCTAGACACATTGAGGTCAAACTATGACCCTAGACAAAATCCCAGACTTCATGCCGATGAAATTGTAGGCTCTGCCAATGTGAAATCCTCAGACTCGGTGACAATCCATTTGAAAGAGTTGTCTCTAAACCAGTCTCTAGTAGGGTGAGATCCATATTTGTCTTCAAATCCCACTTAGTCGATGGATGTACATTATGTGCAATCATCGACTGGCCCAAATGGTAACTAGCAACCAGGTGGGAATAAGAAGTAAGGACGTAATAATAATTGTAAGGGTGGGAAGAATAACAATAAACCCAAGGACAATGGTAATAATGAGAAGACAAATAATAATGTTGGTGAGGGCAAGAAAGAAAGGCGTAAGGTGAAATTTCCCTATAAGATTTGTATAGACGATCATATTACTCATTTATTCCCCAAACTTGTGGAAGATGCGAGGCTCTTATCACTACCTCTCGTCATGTTGATGAATCCTTTCCCACATAACCACCACATGGCCTCAACCTCCTCAAATGTTGGAAATGTGGCCAGTGGAAGTCAAAACCCACCAACACAAGACGGTGATTGTTTGTTCAACAATATGGTCAATTATAAGGTTAATGTAGCCACCCGGTCTCACGATTACAGTTCTTTGCAAACTGTACCTGGTCTAGAATCTCCTCCTCCTCCTCTAGAGACGCCTTTGTAGATAAAAAAAACTAGATCCATCACCTCATATTCCGAAAGGAGTACTCAAGCGCTCTACCCATAATCCAAATGATGGAGCCGCCCAAAATTACTATATTGTTGAGGACCTAGGTCCAACCCCTTGTGCGATGTCGGCCCTGGAGGTACTCTAGACGTGTCCCTCATATAGGAATGCCTTGCTATTTTCATTAGGAGCTCTAGACCCCAGTGGCTCAAAAGTTATCAAGTTTGACGTCACAGATGTGAAGCCACTCTTGCCTTACCATGTGTCATTCCAAATCCACGTGGATCACTTGAAGTATACCATCAAACGTGCAGTTGTTGATGAAGGCGCTTCTACATGTGTGATGTCCTTGATCTGTTGGAAATCTCTCAACTCTCTGACTCTCTCTCAATATCTGACCATGTTGACTACTTTTGATGGTCGTTCCTTCTGCCCTCACGATATTCTTCCTTCCTTTCTAGTCCAATTAGGTGGGAAGACAGTAGAGGTGAATTTCGAGGTGGTTGATGCACCCCTTGACTATAACTTGTTACTAGGATGCAATTGGACTTATGCTATGACTGTTGTTGTATAGTTTGTCTTTTGCACTCTTTGTTTTCCTCACGATGGTAAGATCGTGATGGCCAACCAGTTATCCTTTGGGTATGTTATGCCCAGTGCATCTGTTGGACCGTCGATCCTCGTAGTCAACAATTCTCAGCCGACAACTGAGAATATCAGGGTCAGAATGTATTCATCTCTTATGGGTACCTTTGATTTCATCTCACCGATTCACCATGTTTACGCCATGTCCAGTAGGCCCATTTTGTTAGAGAGGTTCGTTCCTTTCCGCACTTCCTATTTTAACGATCCTTGGACCCTACTTTCCTTGACTTCGTCTTGTGAAGGTCGGTCACATGCTGGAATGGCCATGCCACTATCGGCAGTGGAGAGAGTGTATCAAGTTGTTATTGACTCTTTCGTCGATCGTGATCCTATTACCTCGTCGACGGACAAGGAGGATCTTGTTCTTAAGCCTGTGTGGGCCACTTTGTTTTCTTTTTCACATGACTTACTCGATGATGTTTTTTCCTTAGATGAATATATCTTCGAAGCCATGAATGGTTCTGAAAAACCTTGGGATGATATGCATCATCACTCTTATTTTCTCCCAGATCTTTCCAGAATTGGACAAGATGAATTTCAATCTAGTTTGAGCGAGATAGACGATCACGCCATAGTTCCACTTGATACGCACAACATTTATTCAAAAGGAAATATGGCGAGTATCTCTCCTACTGTCACGATCAATATCTCTGATACCCCTGGAAAGATTGAAAATGTACACATCGATGCAGATTGTTCGCCAGAAGAAATCCTGATCTACACCAAACTCTTCAAGAAATTTCAAGATGTATTTTCTTGGTCATATGAATAGATGCCAGGAATCAACCCTCGAATTGTCAAGCATGATATTAGAACTTATCTGGATGTTAATCCTGTTCGACAACATCTTAGAGCTGTCAATCCTTGGAAGGCCCTTGCTATTAAGGAAGAGGTAGAGAAACTACTCAATGTTGGCTTTATCTACCCGGTTCCTTTAACTGAATGGGTATCCAATCCCGTTCATGTGAATAAGAAGCAAGGAACCATCCATGTATGCATGGAATTCCATGACCTGAACAAAGCCTACCCTAAAGACAAATTCCCGACACCTTTCATTGATCATATTCTCAACGAGTGTGCGAGTAGCGAAGTGTTTTATTTCATGGATGGATTTTCAGGGTATAACCAAATTCAAATTAAACCCGAGGATCAACACAAGATGACATTTATTTTTCCTTGGGGTAATTTTTCATACCGGAAGATACCTTTTAGCCTTAAAAACGTTGGAGCAACCTTCCAATGTGCCATGACCTTCACATTCCACGATCTTAAGAACATAGTCAAAGCTTATCTTGACGATCTTGCTACTCACTCTCGTAAGAGAGTGGATCACTCTAAACACCTTCGGCTAGTTTTTGAAAGATGACATCATTACAGAATCTGGTTGAACCCTCAGAAATGCATCTTTTACATTAGTTCTGGACGTCTTTTGGGATTTTTTAGTCTTTGAGACTGAGATCATGGTAGATTCATTAAAGGTTGAGGAAATACTTTGGTTTCCTCCCAATGCATTATCCAACAACTTCAAGGTTTATAGGGTAAATTTGACTTTTTATGTCGGTTTATAGTAAACTATGCTAATATTACTAAGGGTTTCATGCATCTTTGAAGGAAACCCCTTTTATCTGGGATGAGCAAGCCCAGGAATCCTTCGATGCTTTGAATAAAGCCTTGGTATCGATGCCTATGCTAAAGTCTCTTGACTATAGTAGGGATTACTTGCTTTATGTCACTGTGTTGAGGAGAAGATTGGTATGGTTTTAGTTTAGGAGGATGATAAACTCTGCGAGCACATCATATACTATATTAGTCAAAACTTAGTCAGTCCTGAGCTCAATTATTCTCACGTTGATAAGCTAGCTTTGGATGTTGTTCACGCATTCCAACGATTATGCCATTATATATTGCTTTGAAAGACTATTGTGGTTGTTGATGTCAATCCATTTCAATACGTCCTTACCAGGCGTATCATAGGTAGAAACTATAATAAATGGATTTTCATTTTACAAGAATTTGTTCTCAATTTCGCTTCTGCGAAATCCAAGAAATCACTAGTCTTTGTGGAGTTAATATCCAACTTCCCATGGTTGGATGAGGATGTTATACATGTTGATTCATTTGTGGATGAACACATTTTCCTTGTCTCGTCGTCTGACCCGTTGTATGGAGACATTGTTCTCTATCTTCAAACTTTGAAGTTCCCTCAGCATCTCTCGCGAGATGACCGACACCATGTACGATACCAAGCCAAGAATTACATTATCGTCGATGAAACTTTGTATCGTCAAGGAATAGACAATATCCTACTTAATTTTTTAACTCATGAAGAAGCCGAGTCAGTTCTAAACGATTTCCACAGTGGGGCTTGTGGTGGTCATCTATCCGAGCTTACGACAACCCATAAAAATTTTGAGACGGTTATTTCTAGCCATCTATCTTTAAATATTGCCTTCAAGTGGTTAATAAGTGTCACCCTTGCCAGGTGTTCACTTAGAAAATGCACTCGCATCCATCCCCTCTCCATCCAGTCATTATTGTCGGTCTCTTCACCAAGTGGGGGGTGGACTTCGTGGATTGAAACCCAAATTCAGTTGGGGGGCATCCACACATTATCATGTTCGTACACTACTTTACTAAGTGATCCAAGGCCATGCCTACAGTTAAATATGACAGGAAAAATGTCACCTTCTTCATATTCAATCAAATTATCACTAGGTTCGGTATCCCGAGTGATATTTTCACTGATCATGGAAATCACTTTCAGAACGAAATGATGGAAAAGATAGCATCCAAGTTGGGGCTTAAGCATGGTCATTCTTCCTATTAATACTCCCGAGAAAATGGATAGGCAGAGGTCGTCAACAAGTCTCTCAAGACCATTTTGCAGAAAATTGTCAGCAAGAGTAAATATGACTGGCATATTATGCTATATCCTGCACTCTGGGCATACCAAACCTTGGTTAAGACTGCCACCAGATTTTCTCCTTTCCACTTAGTACACAGTGTGGAGTCGATATTACCTATTGAATGTGAAATACCTTCTCTTATATTGGTAATCGTGCTCCTCCCTGACACTTATGATCTCAAGCGATGCCTCATACACCTAAAAAGTCTTGACGAGCAACGTTGAGATGCCTCTACGACTATCGAGGTGAACAAAAGATGTGTCAAGGTCTAGTATGATAAGTTTGTCTATACTTGGTTGTATGTTGAGGGTGACCTGGTCCATTTATATGATCTATCCAAAGAACTATTGGGGGTAGGCAAGTTCAAACCCATGTGGCACGATCCCTATATCATGCGATGTGTCTTAGAAAAAGGAGCCTATGAGTTAGAATATTATGAAGGGAACATATTGGTCGAGCCCAGGAATGGGCTCTACTTGAAAATATATTATGCCTGAGCCCCAAGCTTGGGCGTAACTCTTTGTATACTAATGTAATTTAGTGTATATATCTTTTCCCTTTATTTTTCATCTTCATCTTGCTTATTGAGTTTTCCCTTGGTTGGAAGATGTCAATGGAGTCTTCGGTCTACTTAGGATTCGAAGATGGAGCCGGTTGTCATACATGAAACATATCTTTTATCACTTGGGTGTTTTACTCACCCGAGGGTCTACTGGTGTCTTCAGGTGGTGTATGCCTAGGGCCATCCATGACTAATGTGGCCGAATATAGCGTTGTTATAGAACTTTTGCATGATGCCATTTCACATGGAATTCTCTCCTTGGAGGATCGCATGGATTCCCAGTTAGTAGTATGTCAGTTGAACAACAGTTACAGTGCGCATGATCCTACATTACTCCAACGATTCCTACAGGTAAGCCTTTTAGAGCGAAAATTTGATTTTATTACTTATCATCACATACCTAGGAGTTCTAATTATGTATCTGATGCTTATGCTAATTTAGTTTTAGATTGGAATTTTTCACACAACTAAAGAAAATAAAAAAATCTCATCAATGTACACATTGTAATATAAGTAAAGCCAAAGAACCTTGTTTTATATATATTTCAAAAAATATGATGTTTATAGTACAAAATTGGGGCCAACACCCTCAATACACATATACAACCGATAAATACAAAATCCATGACATCTACGCCTTTGGAATCAGATGTGTGTCATGATAACAAACTATGGCATTTGTGAGACACCGAAAGAGTCATGCCCAAGCTTTGGGCACACCAACCACTTGTCGCTACATGGACTCCGACAAATCCTCTACCTAAACCATCAGAATCCTATGTGTCAAATGAGAGACATTTCCCTGCACATTTTGAAGGATTCTCTCTGCTTCTCCTCCTGTCGCCTCATCTCTTTGGTGCCTATGACGATGTCATGGAAGCCTGTCCAACCATCATGGAACTACATATGTGTCACACAAGTGTCTAGTTAGTACTTAAGCATCATCCAAAAAAAAAATTGTTTTAGTATACAAAAAAATGAAATATTTAAAAATGTTTACATACATATGTCCTCGTAGGTGGTCCCTGTTGGCAGTGGCATATCAGGGTCCCCTCTGAAGTCAATCCCTTCATAGGGGTAGTCATCTAGAGCAATGGCATGTCACCTCCACCAGTAAAATAAATCATCGTTGTAGGGTGTGGGAACCCTACCTCCCCCCTTCCGTCTCATTACCTTAGTCCACCATGCCATGGTTGGATCTCAAGGTCCTAGACGAATGATCTCGACTCTAGGTCCCAAACTTGGAACTCGCTCAAAGAAAACGATACACAAGATAGATGCAAACCTGAAATTTCTCTTGTCACCCTGTTTGCATTCTATCAACTGGATCTTCATATTATCCAGTAGCAAGGTGCACCAATCATACACCGTGGGTCTCAAACACTCTACAAAATAGAACACGAGCAGCCTCGATGCCTGGTGTAATGAAGTTGATCCTGTGATCCTAGTCAAAACGAGGACACCAGTCTTGAGACTGAGATTGTTTATCGCTTGGATGGGGAGTTGACTCCTGACCTTCTCGGTCCCTGCTATATAGTGAGCATCTATGTACTCTTTTATCTTCATACTTCTCCCAACTCCCTGGGCTTTGAGGTTCACCACCTCACCCTGACATGACAACCCAGTTAAGAAATATGTATCCTCAACTTCAATCCTTAATGGTTTCCCATCAAGGTTGAAGTTTTCACTGTCTGGATCCCAGTAATCCATGAGCAATTATAGAAACCTCACTTGGGCCCTCATCCCTTTGAGTGCCCAAAATTTGTACAACCTGCATCTTTTCAAGGCCATTTGGGCCCCCAGATCTCTTTCCACGGCATCATCTACCTCCTCATGTTCCTTTTCCCTCCATTCTATCACCATCCTACCAGAGAAGCATCAATTTTTGAGTTAGCAACCATCAAAAACTTTTTTTATGGACTTTTATGCGGGTTACAGCATTCACAGTCACGTATAGGGATGAGTACATGCATCCTTTATTTTACACAGTCATGTATAACCTCACGTATACAGGACCCAATGAGTGGTAGCCCGCGTACACCGAAATACGTAATTTGCGCCTTAATTAACTCAAATTTTGAAAACTAAATAAAAAATGTAATCCACTAGAAAGGAAGAGGAGGGGAAGAGGAATTACCTACTCCAGACAGTCTCTGATTCTGTCACTTTATGCTCCCACAATCATCAGTTTAATATCGGAGGTAATTTGGTCCAATTTTCACTATTTGGGTAAAAACGTCAAATGACATAGTAAAATTTGATTTTTGTTACTATTTATAGTAGTTTTTACCCACTTTATATAGTTTCAGATCATAGTTTTGCCTAATGAACTAATACAGAAGTGGATTGAGTTGGTTTTTGTAGTTTTCACCATGGATTCCTACGATTTTATAGCATTATGTTGATCATTCGTAACTATAGGCAGGTATTTTCGCTACCCAACATATAGGATAGGTATCCATTCCATCATGCACATTTGCATTGTTCTCTAACTATCACTCATATTCCTTAGGTATGAACCCACTTTTTGCAACACAGAACCCTCCATTTTCTATAAGATGTGTCGTTATCAAATGGTAGAGACTTATCAAACATGGGTACCCTAGTTAGATCCTCTGCTCCATTTGGTGCCATGCAGAGATTTTTTCCATGGGACTGGGAGTCCCTTATAGCTAATACATGACTTTATGCTAGGAATCATTTCTCACTCATAAACATGCTGACCTATACCTAGAGGACTCCCAAGTGAGTTTTATTTAAGCTCTTTTTTGACTCGTTTTCAAAAAGTGAAAAGATTGCCCAGTGAACTTGTCTCTTTCACACTCGTAAATTGGATTTGAAAGGACATCTATTTGGTACAAGTTTATCCATTTTTCACACCAAGTAAACTAATATTATGAAAAATGACATTTTTTGGTGTTAAGTTGTGATTGCATCTCATGCCTTTGCTTGTAGTATTGAGCCTATAGTCGGTTCTCACTTTGCATTATAAACCTTTTTCCTCGGGATTTTTGCATCCTCAACCAAGAAGAGCCTAGTTTGTATTGTTTACAACTTGACACCCTATACCCAGGAGGGAACATTCCCCCGAGTGTCCATCTCCCACATGAACCTCCTTACATTGAGCATAGGTATGTTCCACTGCTAGAACTATTTTTTCTTCCTTGTGACACTTGTTTCCTCCTATGTATAATAGCATTCATTTGACTATGATAAAACAAAAAAAGATGGGCGTGAAGGGAGTATTATCTTATATTGGAAACAGTCGTGTCACCTTTGAATAGAGCACAAAGTTATTGAGTCCACTTGTCATCATAATTTTGGGTTTAGCATGGCCTTAAGAATATGAGCTCGTTACAAAGAGTTTTTCTCCCTCGACTAGTTACTCTTCTAGTCCCTATGGAGAACTTGATTGATGCCTCCTGCATCTCACGGTTTCATCATTGATTCTATGTTGTTAGAGTCTTCCATATGTCTCATGCTTTTGTTCAAAGGATGTCTATCAACTTGTGTCTTCCATTCCTTAGAACTCTTGACTTTTCATGTCGACCATACCCTTAGTTTGTCTCAAAATCACATGATGTTGTAGTCCTATTATGCACCTTGGTCCTACTTTCATCATTGGTAGGTAACCTTGAAACCAACAGTTGACATTTCATCATTGGTCGTTGACTGGGTGGTTTCCCTTGTGTTCGATGGCAAGACATATATTCACACATTGGCATTCGTGCAATGTCTTGGATTCCATTATCCTTATTGGTGGTTTCCTCTCCTTTGTCAGCAATTTTCCTCATTGGATGCTATTCATAGGGTCTTTTTCGTGTACTTCTTTCACTTGGCACACGCGAAAGATGCATAAGGTTGTTGGTTCATGAACATGTTCTTCATATGATTTACTCCAAATCATGAAGCTCCTTCTTTATACCTCATGTTGAATGATGAGAGAATCCTTAATGCTCTCCTTTTAAGCAAGTCTCTTTCCATCGACTTCAGCTCATCCATTCTAGAAACGAGACCTAGAGTCCCATGATTACCTAGAGGCTTGCATTCATTAGTGGCAGGTTCTATCGCCATTGAAAGTTGGGAATACATCAATGTCTCCTGATCGATCGATTCTTCAAGTGTTCGACCCCGAATCCTTTATTCACACTTGTAATAATGTACTTGGTGCCTTGATATTTACTTCATCATAGGTAGGTTGTCTCACGTTTGTTAACGGTATACCTCAATGATTGGTAATCAAATGAAGTCTCATTTTGTTCGACCTCAATTCCTTTATTCACACGATGTAGACTTGCACCTTTGGTGGATTGTGTAGAAGACTTGAAGAAATCAGTATGTGGTCGCAACTTTCCTAATTTATTGCTTCCTTTTCATTGGACCAGTACCTATGTGACTTCATTGTATACATATATATTCATATTGATTTTGAGACTATTTCTACTGGGCCTTGTTTGTGACTATGATATCCTTTGGCATGCAACCACATTTTTAATTTCCTATTCATGGCCACAGACAATTGTTTGGTATATTTTCACATGGACCTACAGTGTAAGTCAAATTGGGATCCATGTATGCAATGTCAGTACAGATTGTAATGAGCAACTATTTCTTCTAGCTGGGTCCCCATTACTCCACTTTTGGGTTTTTATAATGTATTTAGGCCATCACAAATACTCCTATGACCTCACACATTAGGCGGCATCTGTTATAGCAAGATTTGCCTCACCCCATGCAATATTGCACAGAAGGCCTTTTTCCATTTCTCCATGCAGACTTTTAATCCCTTTTTGCAAATCCCATAGCTTATACGCACCTTTCCTACTATACATATATGCACCTTTCCTACTATACATCATGCATATACATAGGTTGCACCACTACAACCCACGTACATCAGGAAATGTGCCCAGAATTGAAAAATAGTGTTGGGTTTCCATGTCACTACAAGATATCAATGATCCTTGGCCTTCCATATACTGGAAACATTTCGACTCGTCCCTTCAGTTCCACTTGAAGGATATAAATGGGCCAATTCCAAGCTATGGAAAAGAAGGAGAAAGAATTCAAACTTTGAGAGCAAAGTTACTCTGAAGGAATTATTCACTTCACATTGAGTCTACATCCCTTTATCCTTTAAGTCTGAACACAATGTTCATCCCCCAAGATCTTCCCTTATTGATTGAGAACTTCATTGTCTATCTTCTATGTGATTTCCTTTGGTGGAGGCCCAACTCGAAGGAACTTAGTTTCTCAGTTCTGAACCGTGCTGATAAGGAAGTCTGTAACTTATTCACTTATGTTGATCATATCTTAATATAAATACTCTTTTCTTCTCCAATTGATATCTTGCAAATATTTGAATTATTATTCCATGGGCGTACTTGTTATGAATGTTAATGGATTATGCTATTGAATGTGCTAACATCATATATTATCACCATATGATTGCTTTGCTTGATTGTTGAGGACTAGTTGTAGGCATATTGCTTTGGGTCAAGTGCTCAACGGTGGACTTCATCGAACGTCTGGACGAGGTAGGCCTTTTATCTTGTCTTTCTAGCATATTTGTTTATATATCATACTTGAGAATAGAGTTGATTTCTGCAGTTGTTTCCATCTATTGTGGTTTTTCCCTAGGCACAGAGATATTTTCCTCATAACATGCATGTGCTAACATCTTGTGACAACAACTACATGATAGAGCACCTTAATGGCCTATGTCACCGTAATAGAAGAACAAAGAAGCTAATGAACATTTTGTTTTTATAAAATAATAGAAAACCCTTGTTGGACAATTGAAACTTAGAGCCAACTTAAGGTCAAAGATAGACCTAGTTGGCATCTTGTTAGGACCTCGAAAATATTCATCTCCTTGGTATTCCAAAGTGCACCTAGACTTGTTCAAAGAAAAAGTTTGTTGTGCCCTATCCCTTGATGGTCTTTTTACAAAGCATGAAAATTCATATTTTTATGAACCTTTCAAATGCCACATATAAATAGTCATGTCCCTTACGTTTGGTTGGTAAACCACCCACAAAATCCATTGAAACGATTTCCCAAGGTCTAGCAAGTATCGCTAAGGGATGGTATAGACCTGGCTTCCTATTACTAGGCTTGTTGGTACAACAAAGTATACATTCCCAAATATATTGTGCTACAAGTTCTTGCATTCTATCATAGTACACATACCTATGTAAGTTGGAAATTGTCTTCCCAACACCAAAATTTCCTGCAACCTTGTAGGTGCGAGCCTCTCCGATAATTTGTAATCGTTCACCTTTGGGAACATAAATATTATTGATCTTATAGAATGGTATATAGATTGTCAAGCTTATATATTTTCGAGTTGATGAAAAACCTCCTTGAAGTCCTCATCTTCTATGTATGCTTCTTTGTATGCATCATTGATAAAAGGCTCCATGTGCATCAGAGTTTCCAAATTTGAAATCTTGGATGTGGGTGCTCGTGAAAGCATATTTGAAATACATGGGCAATTGATGATCTGTGTGGATGATGGTCTCCTTTCCTAGCAGATAGTGCTTTGAGTTTTTGAAAGATTTTACCAAGGCATAGATCGCCTTATCATAGGTAGGGTATTTGAGGACCAGCCCATGAAATACTTAAGAATGATAGCAGATAGGTCTTCCTCCCTACATCAGTACTACTCCCATGGAATACCCACTCACATATGTCTCGACTTCGAAAGGATTCTACAAGTTTGTTAGTGTGAGCATTATTTCTTGACTGACCTTTCTTTTCATCTCATAAAAGGCCTTATGTTGATTCTACCCCCACTGGAAGCTCTTACTGCTCATTTTTATTGCATGGAGTGGTGCAACTACTACTAATAATGAATCTATGAAGTTTCACAAGTATTGTGTTTCCCCAACAAAGATCCTAAATTCTATGTAATTTGTAGGAATCAACCATTTCATGATGGCCTCCATATTGGAGGGATCTATCTTGATCTTTCCTCCACTGATAACATACCCCATATACACCAAACACTGCTAAGAAAACTCGCATTTCTTGAGATTGGATAATAGCCAGTGCTTCTTCAGGGTCTCTAACACATGCATAAGATGTGAGATGTGCTCCTCCCAGGTAAGCACTATAAACCAATATATCATCCAAATAGACAATATCAAATGAATCTATATAAAGGCATAAAACATCATTCATTAGTCTCATAAATGTAGTCGGTGCATTTCATAAACAAAATGGCATAACCAACCACTCATACAAACCTTGCCTTGTCTTGAAGGTAATATTCCAGGTATCTTCTTTGACTCGTACCTAGTGATATCCTAATTTCAAATCTAGCTTAGTGAAGTACTTGGCATGTTGTAGTTGGTCCAACAGATCATCGATCTTAGGAAGAGGGTGTCAAGTCTTCAGTGTATTCTTGTTAAATTACCTATATTCGATAAACATTCTCCAAGTCCCATCCTTCTTGGGAATTATTATGATGGGTGACCCACAAGGTGAGGTACTTCGTCGAATCACACCTTGCTCCAACAATTTTTGCAACTACTTCTTTACTTCATTATATTATAGAACATACTATCTATACAACCCAATTTTCGACAATGGCAATTATGGAAATATCTATATTTCAAGTTCCACATCCCTATTGGGTGGTAGCTCTTTAGGATTTTGGAACACTCCTTTGTATGCATGTAAAAAATCCTCCAACTGATATTTTTTCTCTTTAGTACACCCATCTAGGGATGAATTTACTCTTATTGACTCATCATCAGAGTCATTTTCTCTTAATAAAAGTAAAATGTATTTATTGCTAGAACTGATCAATTTATTATCTTGATTGACACTTACAAGTGATTTTTTGTATTTTCCTTTGTGTGCATTGATGACGAACGATTTCCAATCCTTGATAAGGAGGTACTGGTTGTATCTCCACATGAAAATAACATCCCTCATATACATGTAGGGGATTCTAAACACTACTCTACATACATCCTATGGTACTACATCCAATTCTACTTCAACTATAAAATCAACACTTATAGAAAATTTAACCTTGCAATACCTTGTTACCTTGATCGCTACATCCTTATTTACCCAACCCAATGGATAGGGGATATGATTATCCTGAAACTCCAATTTAGGCTTGTTGACTAGATCTGCTACTATGAGATTATCCTATGAACCAGAGTCAAACAGAGCCTTTATCTTGGACTTCTTCACCTGAATCTTCATGTGGAAGAGATCAATCATCTCCTTCTCTTCCTGATGATGAATGGTACTCGGATTCACCTCCTTCTAAACAGTTGTGCAAACAATCTTTTCATCAACATGAAAGGTACTTTCAACTTGATTGCTCAAATCTATGGCCATAATGTTCTTTTTCTTTCTATCCTTCTTGTGGTTCTTCGATTTTAGATTTGGATGTAGTTTCCAACACTTTTCCTTGGTGTGACCATAAATATTGCAATGGTTGCTAGGATCCTTTCATTGATGTGAAGTGGTTTTCATCTTCTTATAATTTTTCCAATTCCATTTCTTCTTCCCCTCCTTGGAAGCTTCTTGGTGCTCTTTCTACTTGAAACTACTTGGTTTCCCTTTCTTTTGGCCTATGTTTTCTAGGCACTATGCTCGTACACATGCCTCATACACTATCCTTGGCTTGAAGAGCATCACATGATTTAATAGATGACTATGTAGACCCCCTATATACTTGAGGAATACATCCAGGTTCTTGGGAGAGATACCCATCATGATGATCATCTTTCTAAACTCAGTGGTGTACCCGTGTACACTCTTCCCCTGCCTCTTCCTAAAGTAGTGTCGCTGAATCCATTGTTCCTATACATACCGACATGGTAGAATTGGGACTTGATGAGGGTTTTGAAGTACTCCCACCTAGTTACTAGTGTATCACTCTTCATCCTAAGTGTTTGCGTATGGATTTCCCACCAAGTTAAATCATGGCCCTCTAACATCAATCTAGAAAATAAAATATTTTTCTATTCATGTGTAAAGTGAACACTAAAATAAACTTCTAGTCGTTGTAACGAATGATTCATTTTCCATGCATCGATGTCACCTTGGTATTGGTTTATGTAAAATTTCACTTCCATATTTAAGAGGTAATGTGAAGAGTTAACAGAACTCAAACTCGACTCATCTTTCTTAGGTTCTTTTTGTGACTCCTTTCCTGGGCCCTCCTAATCTTCTGAATTCCCCTCCGATATGATCTCTGATTTAGAGCCTCCATCATCTTCAAAATTCTGAGCTTTCTTCCTAGAGTTGTCATGAGGAGGTGCATATTTTAGTTGATATCAGTGACCTATGCTTCCAACCTTTCAAATATCTCTTCTACTGGATCTCAACGGTTGTTATGAATAGACTCGTCTACCATGTCTAGGGTTATATGACTTTTTTCTTAAACTTTTTTATGGATCCTTGCGAATTTCCTCAAATACCCTAAGAAAACATGCTCTGATGCCAATATGATCTAGTAAACTATGGTGTATATTCCATTGGAAATTTTCATCACAACACATCCGATAAATAAAATCTAAATCTACACTATGAAGGTTAAATTCCTTTACATTCCAAAATATTTAGCTATTGTTTTTCTGCTTATGCGTGAAATCGATAAAATGTGAAAAATAGATAATAGTAAAATACAATCACACGCCATCCACAAAAAAATACAAATATTTTCTCTGGGAAACCCTTATGTGATAAATCCCAGCTAGAAGGTGAGGCTGCTCTGCTCTCTTTTCTCTCATATGGAAATAATGCAAGTACAAAGGAGAACGGATTCTCTATGGAGTTACTTGAGACACATGGCCTGTTAGGATACTACAAAACATTAACCCCCTCTGTTATGGTCTCTAATTTCCCACACCTAGTTCTTTTGTTCTACTACGGAACACAATACAATAACATATAATGGAACCCCTTCTCCTCTTTCTAGCCTGGTATTTAACATAGCTCGAGACTCTTCTAGGATTAGGGTTTTGACTTCCTCAACCTTCAATTGTGATAAGTTTTTGGACCTTCTATATTCTTCTTTAAAATCCTTGCATGACCAGCTCTATATGCATGAGTAATAGGGGATGACATGGAATCCTCTTATACCATGGTGGTCAACATGATAGGTCAACTTGCGAGAGACATAAATTTTTCATATGAGCACCAATTGATTCATGGTCTACATTGTTGGAAAGGTATCAAAGTGTAGAAAATCATATAGGGGAGTGCTTAGGTTTTGAAAACCATAACCCCAAAAAATATTATTTAATTCCTTAAAATATCTTCGAAAGGATCCAGACCCAAATTTTCCAAACTGGGAACTAGCACTAAAATGACCCTACAAGATGATTCCTCCATTTTATTCCACTCTAAAAGCATCAAGACAAATGAAAAATAATATAATGATTCAATCAAGATCAACATTTGGATAGAGTCTCTATTAAACTTTATGCATTATCATATTCCATCATTCAATCTACCTCATTTTATCAATTTAATGTGTTGAAAGGACTTTTAAATTGTACACCCCCATGCTTGTGTGATTTGGTAAGTTGTTGTTACAAAATGTTTCATCCGTAGACAAATGAAACCTCCCTTGGATTACAGACCCCTAATACAAATACAAAAAAGTACAAGTGGGCACTAACATCACTTTGAACTTAGTTTAACCAATTAGGAAGAGAAAGGGAGAAAGAGTGTGATGAACGTTGTTTCAAAGTTTGTCCTCATTCACTCCAATCTGGGCTTGATATCCAAAATCCCTAGTGCAAATTGATACCTGCAATAGGAACAAAAGAGAAACCTCTTCCTCCTACTCTATTCGATTATATCAAACAAATTCATCTACGAATATTGAAGGAATAGTAGACAAGAACATGCAAGAATACACAAGCTTGAAGTAAATAGGCCAAGTATATTAAAATGAGAACCCAAAGAGAATACTTAAAAACTATGGATGATTATGTAGCACCTCTAGGCTCTCCTCATCCAACCCTTGCATGAATCTACCAAGATCAAAGGTTTGATACCTGAAATATTCCCCCATTTTCACCTTGGAAAGCCCTCAATATATAGGCTTGAGAGGCACAACAACCATGAGAAAATGAGGGATATGTTTGAGGATATGGCTCCTTGAGGATTGGATCAGATCCTAAATTTAATCCAAGGCATAGGGGTCAAAAAAAACTAACCCAATTTGAAGGAGTTGGCCAATAGAATAAGGTGGAGGAGATCCCCCCTTCCTCTCAACAAGAATGGTGTTCACCCCAGTGAGAGACAGGGAGCCAAACTAGTAGTGGATATCCCATATAGTGGCATAGGAGGTGCCATGGCACCTCCCCCAGTATGGACAGTAGGGTTCCATGCTTCATAAGTGCTAAAAAATGGGTCAAATGTTCTAAGGAAAAAGTGTGTTTTGACCTAGAAATGATGGTTTTCCTCCTCCCATATGACTTAAGGGTCATGAAATTTTTTTTTAATGGTCGCAAGGGGTGGAGACACTTTAAAAAGTGAATGAAACACTTTGGAAGGTGAATATGACACTTGTGACAGTGCATGCGACACTTACCTAGGTGCATACGCCACTTTTCAACACTTGTGACACTTGCGACATTTAGAGTGCGAAATGAAAATGTGACATTTTGATGTGTAACAGATGCCTCCTTAAGTGTGATATTATAATAGAAGTTGAATGGATATACCTTTATCTCAACAATAATGACACTCCTCCCCAGTGGAGTTGCAAATTTCTGTTATGAAATGTTTCCCTTGCAGATAATTGAAACCTCCCTTGGATTCCTAAACCCCTATCACCAAGACAGAAAAGTAAAATTGGTTGATATATTCCTTTTAGATCTAACTCATATAATAGAACGAGAAGAAGAAATGTGTGGCATACCTTATTCCGTTGACTTTCCTTTGTGCTCTAATCCTCGAGCTTGATTTATAAGCTCCTTAAGGAAGATTAGATACTGCGAAGAGAAACATAGATACCTTTATTCTACTCTATATAATTAACCAAATATATCTATCTATGAATACTGAAAAACAATAGACAAGTAGTTGTGAAAGTACATATACTTGAAGGAAATAGGAAAGTATATTAATTAGAGAACCCAAAGAAGATATTTACAATTTGATTTTGAAGATGCAACAGCTCCTCCAGGATCTCCTCGTCCAACCCTTGCATGAACAATGCAATATCAGAATAATGATGCTATTATTGATTTATTCCTCCTTTCCACCATGGAAATACCTCCAATTTATAGGCTTTTAGAGGCTCAACCACCTTGAGTATTTTTGGAATTGGTTAAGGATATGGATCCATAGGTTGTAATTCTTTCCCAAGATAGAGCCATAGAGTAGGATTCGAGCCAAACAAACCCTAACCTTTATATTTGTCCCTTATAAGAAGGTGGGATTCACCTTGATTCCCTCAAACAACAATGGCACCCCCATAAAGATATAGATAGGGTGCCACGATGCCCCCTTAACATGGTGTAAGGAGAACTGACACTCCCTAAGCATGGGTAGGGGAGTGTTGGTCTTCTTGAATGTCCAAAGAATGGTCAAAATCTTAGGTAAAAAGATATGTTTCGATTGCCAAATGATGGGGTTTTTCCTTCCAACATGATTTAGGGTTTGTGGCAAGTGTTTTCATGGTTTTGATCAATTTGCGACACTTACTAAAAGTGTATAAAGCATGTTACAACACTTACAACACTTGTGACACTTGTGACAGTTTGGGCACGACACTTGCGACACTTATGATGTGATGTTTTTGCCACATGTGACACTTGCGACACTTAGAACTTGACATTTGTGACACATTATGCAAGCGTGGAAATTTGACGTGTAATAGTTGCATGTAACAAGTTTTTTAACTCATTGATACACTTGAATGAGCCAACACACACAAATATACTTTTGTTGATTGGGTTTTTATCTTAAATCATAATCACTAATTCTTGATTGGAAATGTTTACATCATTTGGTGCTACTGCATTGTTATTACAAGAAAATATATCATTCCCTCTCTATTTATAATAGATATATGATATGAAAAGCATTGTGAAATCAAATTCCAAGAGTAGAACTCACTATTAAATTATCAATATTAATTGGATTATTTATTTCTAACTCTTGTGTGATAAGATAGATTATATAACTTCATCTTTAAAACAAATTTTTGGTTCTTTTGTTAAACATAGGTCTTTCTATTGCAACAAAATAACCAAGAAATAAACCAAATCTAACATAAATTCATCCTCTTATGCATGTTGATAATTAGCAACAAAGAAGTTGAATATATCTCGATTGAATCACACAAAGATCAAAGACAATTAAAGACAATTTCATTTCGATTTTGTAAGCATCTGTGTTGGTGAGACATGTGGGACAAAGTTCCTCAATTGAATAAGAGGAAATAATGTAGTAGATGCTAGCTACTTTTTGAACTACCTCTTCTTATAATGAGATATATGACTTAGATTAGTGGTAATATATCTTACTTCAAACAAATACATTACTTATTTTGTAAAAATAGACCTTCAATAAGTTATTCAAAGAAACATTTACCACATGATTTATTAAATCTCCACCCTAATGAGAGCAAGGTACAAGAACAAATTTTTATTACAAATCCTTGAATTATCCTTCATTAATGTGCAATGAATTCAACCTTTTATCAATAGAAGGATATTTTTACATTAAATCAACTTCACCTAAAAATTGTCTATCTTTCATCGAAGAGTTATTAAGTTCCTATTCCATTTCGAGGAATATCTTTTAGGGAACTAGTTGATGATGAAATTAGTATAATATTTTGGAAATCATTGCATTGATCATACATTGAAATTGTTTAAGTGTAAGTGTTAAAGTTTAATATTTTACTGTCAATATTTTCCTTTAGTAGAATGTTTGTGATGATTTGTCATGCTTGTCCTTTGTGTCATGTTTATCACTTAGTACAGTCTTTGTTATTTTATATTGTACCAGTTTAGTGGTATAGAGACTTGAAATCCAACCACTTATATAGTGCTAGCGGAAAAATTCTCCCTTTAACTACACTAGGGTTTAAGATATAGACAGAGGAAATGACTATCTAAAAGTCAATCTAGTTTCTACTCTACCCCAAACATACCAAAATAAATGAAAAGAAAGCAATAGAAGAGAAGATCGGTAACTGTACCTTTTATCCCACGTCTGGTGATGATCTATTCGAGCTCTGTAATTCAAAATACTGCAAGTCTCCTCCTAAGGCTAACCTGCATCCAAGACTAGGCAAACAAGGACTACAAGCATGCTATTTCTATTCATAAATTAGGGTTAGATATCAAATTATATGTATAAATCAAAGAAAATACACAAAACATCATCATTTGGGATAGGGAAAAGAGATTCTTTTATTCATCAAACAAAGACTGAAACTTACAATCCATGTCGGCCACTGTTCCACGAACTTGGTTTGGGCTCCTCTTTACAATTCTCCAAGTGCACCTTCAATAGGCCTCTTCTCTCAATGTTCTGATCAACTGAAGGGAAGGGAATGAATTGAATGGAAGAATAAGGGGTTGAAGAGTGAATGTTGAGGCAATAACTCACAAAAGGTAGAAAATGCTTGGGCAAGGAAGGGAAGTGAAATTGGGCAGAGTTTCATTGTTCTTATGCTTCTTTCTGAAATGAGGTCCCCCAACACCTCCTTTTATATGAAAAAAGGATGGTTATTCGGTTGGGGGACGGGCTATAACAGGTGAATTGGTTGGGAAACCTCCAATAGCCCATGAATTTCATCGAATCCCTTACAACATTTTTATTTTTGCAAATTTTACAAGCATACGCAAGTTGTTTAGTATGAAGAAAACGTATGTACATGGGTTGTCTAGCATGCAAAATGTGTATGTACATGAGTTGTAGTGGTGCAGGGAGCATACATGCTCTAAAAGCTGGTTTTTTAAATAGATCTTCTTAGCAATGATTTGGCAAATTATGCAAGTAAGAGGGCCAATGCCATGTATGCATGAGTAGGGAATTTTAGGGATATAACATATGCCCCCTAATGGATTAGGTCAGAAGAGAAATTGATGGATGAAATACATTACAACATCTTCACCAATGCACAAAAATCGAGTGATCCTGGGACCAGAGTTCGGGAGGTGCCATCTGCAAAACAACAATTGTCTCTCTCAGGCAGGCTTACCCATGCTTGGAATGAACTAAATCATGGATACCAATAAAATACACTGTAGATGCTTGTCATATAACTATATAAAGTGTAGACACGAGAAATACACGGCGGATCTACATCTCAAAATCAGTCAAAGATATACAAGTATAGTATGCATCTTCAAGAAGCTAGTGACACTTGTGGCTGGAGATGAGGTCTTCATAGCTCGAGCAACAACTTCAAGATATTCAAAAATCAAGTATGATTACAATGGGAGTGTATAACTCACTACCCTGAGGTATTCGACAGTCTGTCAGGAAAAGACATGAGGATCTCGATGATCAGGTAGACAACTTTGTCGATTTCAAATCTGGACTTGACTGGACTTTCGGGATGGCCGACTTATGAGGGTCAAGAGAAAAACTCTAGAAATCCCAACTTAGGTTGGGTAAAACTTCCCTTGGAAAAAATAATTAAAGATGATCAGACTCATGCAGCATGACATTGATATAAGTTTGTGATGTAGGAGGAAACACGAACTCTCCATATGTTTGGAAGAGTAACCAAATGGAGGAGGAAACAAATCTATGTAGAGAGAACAACTTCCTAAGTTCATACTATATCCCAATGCTTGACGAACAAACGAAAGGATGTGCTTTGTCTAGGGAGACTATCTTTACTTCCCCCAAAAAAATGTATATTTCTCATCCCCTCCTTTTGGAATATTTAATTTTTTTGTCTTTTTCAATTTTTTAAAGATCTTGAAAAAGAATAAAATAATTCGATGTTACAAAGGAGGAATGACTGACACAAGAAAGAATACTAGTTCCAAGCACATGGAATAGACTAATGCTCAAAGTAAAGAGACATGTGCAGGAAAAGGACACTCGGGTAAAATTCTTCCATGGGTCAAGGTGTCAGGTCGCAGAGGCAAAAAGTGTTGCAAGTCTTGCGTATAAGGAATGCTTCAAATGTTCAGTTGAGAGAAACATGGAGCCAACATTAGGCCAAAGACAAAAATATGAGACCCGCAAATGCGATTAAGCATGACACAATGAGACCCCTTCTATGTATTTTTTACGAGCCCACAGAAGGTAATCTTAGTAGTTTTTTCACGTTTAGAGAGTCTGAAAAAACACAAAAGAAGAATCCATGGAGTACCATTTTCAGATTTAGTCTATTCGGTTCAAAAAAGGTTTAAACTTGCACTGACAATACGTTCATTCAAAACCATTTTAACAAGTGTGACAAAGACAAGATCACTCGGCAATATTTTCAATTTTAAGGAGTCTGAAAAGAGCTTAACTATGGACTCACATCCTTTTTCTTAGTTTAATCTCCTTAGCCCGAAAAAGTATAAAAGGAACTAAGGAGAACTCTCCCAGTGAGACGAATCTCCTGAGGCATACTTTTTTCCGCTATAATCTACAGGCTGGAAAAATGGTTAATCTCATGCCGGTAGATGTTCTTCTAGACCAATTTAATGAGTGTGAAGGAAAAAGGTCACTTGGAGATCTTTTCAATTTTAGGGACTCTGAAAAGAGATTAACTATGGACTCTGGGGGGGTTCTTTTTTCGTAAGTAATCTCCAAGGCCTAAAAAGGTGATAAATCAAAAATGAGGAGAATGTTCCTTTTTCGAAGATTTAGTTCCTCAAACTCGAAAAAGGGGTAAAATTACACCTGAGAATACTCTTCTAGTGAGCCAAAGTTTGTAGAGCATACCTTTATGTGTAAAATTAGCCATCTAGACTGAAAAAGGGGTAAACTATAGTCAGATAGATGTGCCTTCAAATTTGAGTTTGGTGAGCGTGAAGGACAACAAGATCGCTCGGAAATATTTTCATTTTTAGAGAGTTTGAAAAGGGATTAAAGAAGACTCCAGGGGGCTACTTTTCTCAGTAATCCAAATGACATCGAAAATAATAAATACAGTCTCGTTGGATGTTTCTTCGAATTTCAAAGCGAGCTCGAAAGTCAACAAAGTGTGCTCATTCGGGAGTCCCGAGGGTAAGGCCTAGGATGATGGTGAATCTAAAGAATGCGGCTTCATCTCGTAATCATGATAGGACTAACAAGGACTCCAAAACCTATAGTCATTACTGACAGCATGGACGCCAAAAATGCAGCAAGGATCTACCTAGGGCATCCATGTAAAGGTAGGCTCTACCACCTAATTACGACACTTGTAGAGCAACAATGAAGGTTCTGTGTCACACTTCGGTGGGGTCGATCCTATGGAAAAGTGAAAAAGAAAACAACATGCATAAAGTGGGAATGAAAAACTAACTTATATGAAAAAATTTGAAAAAAAATGAATTTTACAAAGGATACCAAGAAATGTTACCAATCTCAAAAATATTACCAAACCAAAAGGAAAAGAGTACCGGAACGACCAATAGAAAAATCAGAAGTGAAATAAAGTGATCACCAAGCCAGGAAAAACGACAAAGGGGGTCAAAAAGGGAAAAAAAGGGCCAAAAAAGTTTATAAATAGAAGTGGATAGCTCGTTTTTACCATTGCAATTTGAAAATCAACCAAAAGGTGAAAAGACCCCTTTGCTAAAAGAGTGGGTTCCAAGAGCTTCAGTGGACGAAACGAGCTTCTATATGGACCAAGTAAGTACAAATTACTCATACTTGCAATATAATTCCTTATTTTATCTTTAATTTGTTTTTTTGAGGGGGCACGCTCTTGTAAAAGGAGCGGCCAGCCCACATATGTACTCAGGAACGAAACCAATAGCCCACGTACATATGCGACTTTGTACAAAACAGCGCACGTACACCTTTGTAGACTTTGAAAAAACAAAAATAAAGTATTGAACCTCCTCCATTTTTTCCATGAGACAGGATGTATGCTCACTAGAGAGAGAGAGAGAGCATGGAGAGAGAGCATGAGGATCTCGATGTCTTAGTCAAAGAGGACCCTGTAGGCATTGTCGCACTGAAACAATGTGGGTTGTGGAATTTTTTCCAATGTTCATTTATGAGGGCACAATCGAGGCTGCTCAATGCTCTTGAGGAGTATTGGAATCCTGATGAAGAGGCTTTCATGCTAGAGGGTCAATCACTGACCCCAACCACAAAGACATTTACTTCTTGACTGACCTCTTGTGAAGAAGGGAACCAGTTAACTTGAGGACTTTTCCTCCAGGGCCTTTCAACATCGAGGACTACATTCAGATGTAATGTGAGGCCGACATTGAGAAGGTAGGTTATCAGGTGCCAATATACAAGATCACCAGCTTATCTTTTTGTGTGATATTACTTTTGATCGGGCGGATTACTGGATCTGCATCCCTTCACCAAGCCTCCTAGGCACATATGCATTGTCCCATTCAGTGTTTTATTAGAGTACAACCATGTTGGTATGCATGAAGAGACAACTTATAGAGTGTCAGTGACGTACAAACAAGAACTTTGAGTTCGGGTACCATTTTTTTCTCCTTCGTCTTCGAGAGGGTGCCTAGTATGAGTCCTAGAGAGACATTATGGGGCATGTGGCCTCCTTCCCAGCAGTTAGCAAGTGGGCAATGTTGTTTCCTCAATAGGGTGGATGGAGGACCATAGAGGCCTTTGACGAAAAAAAAATTGACTGGTGGACACGTCAGATCTCGGTGATAGAGGATTACCCATATGCATGTATCAACTTTACCAGAGACTCAGATATGCCTCTACCTCCCGACGAGGAGCAAGGCGAGATAGGTAAAATATTTTTAAAGTTTATTTAATTTTTAAATTTTCATATATATCATTTTTATGTGTGTATAGAGTAATGACTCATGTGTTTTTTATGTACAGATGTGGGGCATGTATGACCAACAGACTTCGCTAGGACTCAGCAACATCCTCGACCTGAGGTAGGACCAGCAATAGCCAGAGGACCAATAGATGCAGGGGAAACCCTAGCCGAAGAGCCTAACAGAGTTCTGTGACAACTGGATCACAACCTCACTACACTCACGCATGTTGTACCTATGGCTGAGATCGAGGATCTCCCCCCTGCTCTGCAATATCATGTAGTAGGGGTGCGTCAGACTTGGGTCCAGTTATTCCAATGTTTGGAAAACATCATTGTACACTATAGTAGGGACAATAGTCCTCGTCCTTAGATAGCATTAGATCGTTGATGTGCCGAGGGAACTTTTTGTGCCATATGTATTTTTTGAGCGCATAATCCTAGCAATGTATACTGATCACTTTTGAGGATTTCATGCCCACCTATGTACTCATGACACTATTTTTGGACATAGACACACACACACACACAC
>ML781786.1:274601-286585 GCA_009831015.1 Picea engelmannii | reverse complement strand
TATATATATACATCTTTTATGTCTTATGGATGGCTTTTTACAAATGTATTTACATGTGTATGTATGTGAAACATGCCAATCTAAAATTTGATTAGCTAGAGTATTTGTTAGATGATTAGATCATCTAGGAACATGGATATACATAATGTAATCGAAACATCATTATAAGAGACGTACCCTAAGGAATCATCGGTGTAGAGTAGGATCATAAATGTGGTAGACACCATTTAACTAGGACACAACCAGCTGAGCATCTAAGTAGACCCAAAGGCGAGAAATACCATGTGACAAAGCGTCATGAAGCAATTATATCACTGCGTTGTACGCAACAAAATTGTTTGTATCGTCACCTAGAAAAATACCTCTGGAAGATAACAACTGGCCTCCTGGTGAGAAAATCACCCAAGCTGTGGAAGCAAGCCTCCAAGTGTGTTGGCTAGCATCATCCGCAAACCCAAAATAATCCTTTGATTCACTTGTCATATGCCACAGTGAAAAATAATACATAAATAACTACACGTCCACAAAACAAAAAGACAAAAATGTATAAGAAGTTATACATATATACAAGAAGTCACCCAGGTGACGAACCTAAGAGTAGTACTTATTAAGGTAGAGCCCATTTCTAGGCTCCACCAAGGAATTTCCCTCAAACTAAACCAGATGGTAAATGCCCTTCTCCAAGACCTCTTTCACAATGAACGGTCTGAACCACATGGGTTTGAACTTGCCTGCCCCCAGGGGATCTTTGTCTTGATCATAGACCATGACAAGATCACCTTTAGAGAAAATCTGAGGATGAATAGACCATCATATTAACACTTGACCCATTTCTTATGAGCCTCATTGGCTAAGACTACATCATGACGTTGCTCATCAAGTTGATAGAAATATAGAAGGCGTTCCTCAAGCGATGAAGTGTCCAAAAATAATTCCACTTCCAACTTTAAAGAATTAATTTGACACTCAATAGGTAAGACTTCTTCCAGGCCATCTGCGAGTTGAAAAGGTGAAAAACTAGTGGAAGTCTTCACATACGTTCAGTAGGCCCACAACATTGAATATAACATCAAATGCCAATTTGACTTGGCAGAATTGATCGTCCGTTGAAGAATAGTTTTGAGATATTTATTCACAGCTTCCACCTGACCATTCACTTGTGGGTAATAAGGTGACGAATGGTCCTATTTAAAACCGAGATTTTACTTTAATTCAGTCATCATTTTTTTTTGGAAGTGACTTTTGTGGTCAATGACAATCTCCTTCGGGAAATCGAACCTTGCTACTATCTAATTAAAGATGAAAAGATTCGATGTTTTTCCATCATTGTTGAAGGTTGGCATAGCTTTGACCCACTTAGTGAAGTAGTCTACTGCTACGATGATGTAACGATGCCCTTGGGATGAAGCTGGGTGACATGTATTAAATTCAATCCCCCACTTGGTGAAAGGACCAACAACAATGACAGGAAACATAGGAGCAAGATGTGCCCACATATTTCGATAGAGTATCTGGCATGAGTGGCACTTCTTGTCCGCTTCCACATAATCCTTGTTTAATGAGGGCCAGAAGTAACCTGGAAGTAGAATCTTTTGGGTTGTTGCAAACCCGGAAAAATGATCACCACATGCTCCAGTGTGACAGTCATTCAAAATGATCTCTACCTCTTCGTGGAAAAGACATTGTCGAAGAATGCAATCTACGCCTCAACGATACAAAGTGTCACCGAGTATAAGATAGTTTCGCACCTGATGTTGAATTGGTTGACGCTCATCGCGGGAAGAAGAAGCGAGGCAATTCAAAGTCTGGATATACACAAATATATCTCCATACCAACAGTCCAAAGATGCAATTAGAAAAATATCTCCATTAATAGGCGACTCTTCGGGCATGATATCACTAGACTCGACCGAAAGTTCTGAAATGAGTTCGGCAAAGACCAATGACTTTTTGGATTTCACAGAAACAAAATTCAAGTCAAATTCTTGTAAGATGACTATCCATCTACTAATGTTTCCACCAATGACCCATCATGTTAACACATATTGGAAAGGTTTGATGATGACAATGACAGTGGTCTTGAGAAGCAAAATGTCATGACGGAACTGTTGGACAGCATGAACAGCTGCCAAAGCAAGTTTCTCAATGTGAGAATAGTTGATTTTCGGTCCAACCATGCCTCGACTAAGATAATATATAACATGCTCTTTGAGCATATCATCTTCTTGAAACAAGACCATGCTGATGGTCGACTTCGCAGTAGCCAAATACAACAAGAAATCTTTGTTATAATCTGGAGGCTGGAGTAGAGGAGAAGACATCAGGGCACGTTTCAATGCTTCAAAGGATCATTGAGAATCTTCATCCTAGTAGAATGGGACCCCTTTTTTCAAAAGACACATAAACCCTTTAGTGATCTCATCTTAATTCGCAACAAAACGCCAAAGAAAACTCACTTTCCCCTGTAAGATTTGAAGTTGGGGTATCGTGCACGGGGGAGGCAATTGAACTATCATCTCAACCTTGAGAGGATCGACCATGATCCTTGTTGTCGATACAATAAAACCTAAAGGACAACTTGACGTCACTTTTTCTGCACTTGTTAGGATTCAAGTGAATCTGATAGTAGAGACATCTCTCAAAGATTATTCGAAGATAGGTGAGATGATCAGATATCTTGCAAGAACATGATGCTAGATCATCAAGATACGCCTCGATTATGTGTTTTACATCATGAAAACCGAATGATATGGCCCACTGAAAGGTGCATCCAACATTATTCAGAAAAAATAGCATCTTAAGATACGCAAAGGTACCCCAAGGAAAAATACAAGTCATTTTATGTTGGTCCTCGGGTTTGATTTGAATATGATTGTATCCCAAAAAACCGTCCATGAACGAAAATACCTCACAACCCACACATTCGTCGACAATCTGATCAATAAATGGGGTAGGGAAATTGTCTTTCGGACATGCTTTATTCAAATCATGGAATTCCATACACACATGAATCGTACCTTGTTTCTTATTAACTAGAACTGGGTTTGACATCCATTCTATCAATTGTACAGGGTAGAAAAAACTAGCTTTGAGAAGTTTTTCTATTTCTACCTTGATTGTTGCCGCTTTTTAAGGATTTAGTGGATGAATCTTTTGTCAGATTGGTTTAGCATCAGGATAAGTAGTAATTTCATGATTGACAATTCATGGTTCGATGCCTGACATTTCCTCGTAAGACCAATAAAATACGTCACAAAATTATTTGAATAACTCGGTGTAAGATTGAATCTCTTCAGGGGAGCAATCTTCTCTGACGAAAACAATCTCCACAATGCCAAGGGTTTTGGAGATATCGATTGGAATTGTTGTAGCAGTGCTTGCCATGTTACCCTTGGCATAAAATCCATGCATAGCCAGAGGATTGATAAGACAAATATTATCTCCATTCACGGTCAAAACAAATTCTCCTTCCTCTATTCTCCTAAGCTCAAGAAGGAATTAAGATATATGATATATATCATCCCAAGGTCTATCGGGACCAATCATTTCCTTGAGAATCACCTCGTTAGAGGGAAATACCAAGTTTAAAATATCTTGAGTGGAAAGATAATATTAAGCTCAGGTAGGCTTGAGAACTAGATCTAACTCTTGTGCAGGAGTCGGATTGGGTTTGGTCAAAGTCTGTTGGACAATGTTGTATGCAACCTCAATCACGGATAATGGCACGGCCATGCCATGATTCCCTATCCCTTCCATCGAGGCCAATGGGGAAGGTAAATTCCATGGATCATTAAAGTAGCTCATTCAAAATGATAATACTTGCAAAATTGCAGCCCTCAGTTGGTCGGGAATAGATGATAGAAGCCTTACATCCCTGGAAGGAAGCAGGTAATCAAAGGTTCCCATCAATGATGGAAACAAACCGACACCTAATTTGACAGTGCTAGGCTACGGATTATCAATTATCGAGACTGTGGAAACCCCCGATGAAGGGTCAGGACGAGAAAAATAAAATTGGTCGATGGTCACAATCTGGCCCTCGTGCGGAAAAAAAAAGACCCAAAAAACCATGGCGACCACCGCATGCATCGCATAAGTCAAACTCCTTCCTAACAATAGGTTGTAGTCGAGAGGCGCATCGACCACTTCAACTTCGACACATAATTTTACCTCCCAACTGCATGGGGAAGGAACGAATAATTTTTTGTGGTCTAAACAACCGATCATCAAATGTCGTAAGAAACATAGGCAATGTAGAAAACTCAGGTTGGCCAATGGCCTTCCAACATTCCAACGACATCACGCAAGTTGAGGCACCCTCATCAACCACTGTACGGAAAATGTTTCGCGTAAAATATTTCATTGTGTAAGCCACTACTATCTAAAAGGAAACGTGGTGAGGAAGATGAGGTTTTAAGTCAGTTGGATTGAAAACTATCGCTCCTGGGTTATAAGTCTTTGTCACTCCCAAGGAGGACAACAAATATTTTCTATGCGAGGGGAAACTCTGGAGTACTTCTAGAGCAAACATCGCGCAAGGGGTATGTGCTAGATCCTCTACAATGGAGTAGTTATGGGCGCCCACGCGTTTGGATTATGAGAAGCCTTCTTAAATGCACCTTTAGGGATGCAAGTCATCATTTCACCCATCGCCTTATCAATTTGGAGAGGATTCAATGGGTTAGTGGCCTCCTTTCCTTTCTTGGTAGATTCTGGCATTCTGTAGTCTCGATCCCTGGTTGTTGAATGAGATTCGACATTCATCATGTAAACATTCATGACCAGGTTTTTATTGGTAGGCGCAAGGGGTCCCTAACTACCCTCTATCGTGCTCATAGATGTGGAAGCCTGAGCCATGTTTTTCCCTTGTGGAAAAAGGTTCGTCGGCATGACAAGTTGTTGATGTGCTAATAGCTTTTGGGCTTCTGTAAGCCAAGGGCACAAGTGATTCGAGTGGTCTTCCATGCAGAGATTACACAGATACTTTGACTTCTTCTTCTCCTTTTTTCCCCCACCAGTATTATTGGTATTATTTTTATCCCCTTTACCCTTCTTATTTCATTGTTTCTTCTTTCCCTCGGTCTTTTGGTTGGACTTGGGATTCGTCAACTACACATTGTGTACATCCGACGTCTCAGTAGGGGGAACAGATGAACTCAGAGTCTGACTAGCCACAATCCGTGAAGATTTTTAATGACAAAATCATAAATATCTCATTCACACATTTCGTCAAACACTTGACTAACCTAAGATTTTAGTCTTTTAATAATGCCTTTAAAACAGAAAGAAATGGAAATCCAAAACACTTAATTCAAGTAAATCACTGACCCATACTCTGATAAGGCAACAAATAGACAAGTGATTTTTGGTCCAATGACTAGGGCAAAAACCCCACCGTGGGGAAAACCCTAGAGAGATTATTTGTATTATTCAACAGCAGATTTGAAATTTCTTACAACCCAGAAATTTAATAATTCCAATTGTAAATCAGAAATGCAAATGAACTTATCTCAACAATCTGATTTCTTTCTAGAAATTTGTGCCAGCAAGCTTCAACTGCCTACACGTGCCAACCAAACAGCAACCCAATTTCTAGGAAATTGTGTCACTGTACAGATAAAAACAACAGCAATAAATGCACAAAATCTTCCTCGAGAAGCATGCCATCAAGTACAGTACTGGTTGTACTGACTTATTCCTTGGAAATCATACCTCCCTCTTGTTTTACGGACTATAGTCTCACTGTACGGATTGTCCTTCCTTCTGTTGTATGGACTGTTATGATTGCACTGCCTTGGGAACTATGCACTCTAATTAACTTTGAAAATTGTTCTCTTAAACTCTCCAGAAATCTGATCTCTCTCTCTCCTTTGTCTTTACTGTGTGTTCTTCTCACATTCCTAAGCATGTATATGTACCTTTCTCTTTTCCCAAGAAACCCTAACTTACATAACGAACTCAATCTAATGGCTATCATAAGTCTAATTTGAGGCCTCATATTTAATGCTCCTCATTAATTACAAAATAAGTAATAAATGCTCATTAAATACTTTTGGGTCCCACAACTTAAAATCACTTTAAGTTATAAAGTACATTCACTTTATAAAAGCACTTTATTTAAAAAGTCACTTTACAAATAAAACATGTCTAGGAAATATGACTTTATGTCCCCCCCATGATAAAACACAAAACATGAATGAGGACATCCCTTGTTACATTTCAACACTCCCTCTTAACGAGGGAGGTCCTCCTAGCATTACCACTTCCAGAACCATTCCCAAACTCCAAGCTATCTACAGTGGTTGCTCCCTTTGAACCTGAATAGTGCCTCTGAATTGATCTGGTGGAACTATGTCTTCTACTGATGCTTCAAGAAATCATGTCTCGTCTCTGAGCATTTTATGAATGGCTTAACTCATACCAGTTTATCTTTCTACTAGTACTAGATCCCTGAAATGAGGACTGACATTCAGGTGCACCTTTAGTCCTTTTAGCTTCTTTCTCTCCCTCTGAATCAGATATCCAACCTGACTGACATCTCACAGGCTGGCTAAGCACTGTGTATACTCTGCCTCTCCATTCTCCAATCATAATTGTCCTAATGGGAACCTCATCTATTGCATGAATATGAACATAACCATGTTCGAAAGTGATTACATATCCAACATCCTCCAGAGCTAAGACTAAGAGGAGATTAACTCTTGTCCCTGGTACAAACAACACCCCTTCAACTTCTAGGGTCTCTCTGAAGTCCAACAGAAACCTGACACTGCCGAATCCTCTGATCTAGTGAGTCCCATTCACGACATGACTAGGACCAATCTCAGATATGAACAAAAATGAGTCCAACATTCCTGTCATATGACTAGTGGCCCCACTGTCCACCATCCAAGTCCTTTCAAACTCAAAGTTGTTGTTGTTGCCACTAGAAACAATGGAAACAAGAGAAAACTCTTTCTCAAACTTCTCACTAAAGTCATTTACCTCTGTAGAGGCTGCTACCTATTTCTCCTTCTCCTTCTCCTTTGTCCCCTTCTTGTTGGGACACTGTGCTGCATAGTGGTCATATTCATTGCATGCAAAGAAACGAACTTTGTTGATATCAATCCTAGAACCCTTCTTACTTTTTCCCTTTCCCTTTGACAGAAGAGAAAAGTTATCTTCAGTAGATCCCTCTCTTCCCTTCTCTTCATTCACCTGGATCTCCTCCTGAGTGAAATCATCCCAAAGTCTGCTCCAATCTGGAATTTTTTCATGTCCCACAATGCATTTCACAAAGACTTCCCAATCCTTTGTAAAACCTCTCAAGGATATCCTCACAAGTTTTGAATCTGAGATGACTTCCCCCACAACTGCCAGTTCATCCTTAACTTGTGCCAACCAGGTAAGATATGGAACCACACTCTCACCCATGGTCATCTTGATTGAATGTAGTTTATCTTTGAGTGTCATCTTGCGGTTTTTATTTTTAGCCTCATATAGGTTTTTCAATGCCTCCCACATTTATTTGGATGTCTTCTTTTCAACCAGGTGTGGGATGAGTGGATCCCTTACTCCATCCAAAATGAGTCTCTGGGATTTCACCTCTTTGACTTCATGTATATCCAAGGCAATAGGATCGTTGGAGGGAGGAACTATCACAATAGTGACAAGAGCCCACAATTTATTTTCTTTAAAAATAGTTGTAATTCTAACCTTCCATTGCAAATAGTTAGAAATGCCATCTAACCAGTCTTCAAGTCTGATGGAAGCCATATTCAAACAACTATTCCCCTTTTCCCGACTCTGAAATCAAATTCTACACAATGCACTTCTTATAGAGTCCTTGCTCTGATACCATAAAGATTTTTAATGACAAAATCATAAATATCTCATTCACACATTTCGTCAAACACTTGACTAACCTGAGATTTTAATCTTTTAATAATTCCTTTAAAATAGAAAGCAACGGAAAGCTAAAACACTTCATTCAAGTAAATCACTGACCCATACTCTGATAAGGCAACAAATAAACAAGTGATTTTTGGTCCAATGACCAGGGCAAAAATCCCACCCTAGGGAAAACCCTAGAGAGATTATTTCTATTATTCAAGAGCAGATCTGAAATTTCTTACAACCCAGAAATTTAATAATTACAACTGTAAATCAGAAATGAAAATGAACTTATCTCATCAATCTGATTTATTTCTAGAAATTTATGCCAACAAGCTTAAACTGCCCACACGTGCCAACCAAACAGCAGCCTGATTTCTCTGGGCAATCGTGTCACTGTACAGATAAAAACAACAGCAATAAATGCACAAAATCTACCTCAGGAAGCATGCCAGCAAGTACAGTAGAGACTGTACTGACTTCTTCCTTGGAAATCATGCCTCCCTCTTGTTGTACGAACTGTCCTTCCTTTTGTTGTATGGACTGTTATTATTGCACTACCTTGGGAATCGTGCACTCTAATTAACTTTGAAAATTGTTCTCTTAAACTCTCTAGAAATCTGATCTCTCTCTCCTTTGTCTTTACTGTGTGTTCTTCTCACATTCCTAAGCATGTATATGTACTCTTCTCTTTTCCCAAGAAACCCTAACTTACATAACCAACTCAATCAAATGGCTATCATAAGTCTAATCTGAGGGCTCATATTTAATGGTCCTCATTAATTACAAAATAAGTAATAAATGCTCATTAAATACTTTTGGGTCCCACAAATTAAAACCACTTTAAGTTATAAAGTACATTCACTTTATAAAAGCACTTTATTTAAAAAGTCACTTTACAAATAAAACATGTCTAGGAAATATGACTTTATGTCCCCCCCATGACAAAACACAAAACATGAATGAGGACATCCCTTGTTACATTTCAACAGTTCATTGTATCGACAATTGCTGCAATTGATTCGAAAGCAGTTCCATGGGCTTACTTTGTGTCGAACCCACAATGTCATCAGTAGGGGGCCCAGACTTTTTCTTTTTCTTATCGAGAGTAGATTGTGGTGCATCTGGAAAAATATTGTAGAGAATTCCAGACTGAGAGTAGATCAGTTCAAGTTGATGGGATCTCATAATTGCCTCCTCTTCTGAAAACACTCTGGATGTCGCTACGTCCTTGGATATGCAGGGCACCAAAGACTTCAAGAACCACTCAAGAAATAAAGGAGGGACCTTGACCTTAATTAAGCTCTTTCTATGCCGCCATTCTCGGATATGATCAAATATGTGCTTGGACTTGGTTTGCTCCAAGTTGTCCAGCAATCTTGTGTCGGCATCATATCTCATAGGTAACTGGAAATGGTTCAAGAAGACCATCACCAAGTCATTGAAGTAAGAGTACCTCGAGCCATCAAGCTCAATATACCACTTTGCAGCACCCCCTATAAGAGTGCGTTGAAAAATGAGCAACTAGATAGAGTCACCCTTCAGTGAGTTTGACGAGCACCACAAATGAAAGGTTCTCACATGATCACTTGGATCTTCGCCAGGCTTGCCCTCAAATTTTTGAATATATAAAGGAAACTTAGTCGGCATAGGGGGTCAATGTGGATCATGAAAAATCAAATCATTCAGTAATATCGACAAGTCTGGCATATGTAGAGTTGCCAGAAATGGTAGTTTCAATTATGAAATATTTACAGGAAAAGAGGGTCATGGATTTTGACTAGAACCAAGTTGCCAAGAAAATTTGGATTGCTGGCCATGGTTTTGGTAAAAACCGTGGCCTTGACCATCATAGGAAAACTTCTTATGTTGGATTGTCATCAGTTGACTCCCAAAATTGGACGACATAGCTTGTGCAGGGATTACTCCCTACATTGTGTTCCAAGGATCTTGGAAGGGGATGCCCCCAACCGATCCGATAAGCATGGGTACCGAGCCTTTCCCGAGGTTGCATTGAGTATGGAAGGGGTTTCCCCCGACCGACATCCCTTGTGAGGGAATTGATCCCTAGCAAGGATTCCAAAGACCATGTGTGGAGAAAACTCCAGTCGTCGCTCCCTATGACGGAATAGTACCTTGCACAGGGTTATGTTCACCAAAGTTGGGGTTGGCCCCAGTCGAGATGCACTGAACAAAGAGAACAACATAGATCCCACCGACGTTGTATAAGATGAAGGTCCTAAACTTCCTCCAACAAACAAGCTATAATTAGCATTTGGCCCAATCGGCTGCTGAAAAGCACCACCGAGCGAAGGGGATGGAGGCGGTGTATGACCCCCACCATAATGGATAGCATTAAAAGGGACAATAGTGCCTGCAATCGACCATTGCACAAGAGCGTTTGAGCTTGCTTCCCCCAGACCCATGGTCTATAAAGTAGAATAAGTAAGAATCGATTTTGTATCAAAGTCGGGCATCCCATATGAGAAGGGAGGGCCCATCACATTCTGAGTAAACGGAACAATGGTTGAAGCCGATAAAGGTATTGAACCATTGCCCAAAGTTGAGGGAGTCGAGACAACTATGGTCCTGACTGGAGAAGGTGGGAGAGGAGGTAGGATGCCCCTTGTAGTAGTAGTCGTAACTGGAGTATGAGGACTCTCGGATGAAGTAGGAGCATTCACTTCCATTGTCACTCGTAGGACTAGCTGGCGCTCAGAAGATGTCACCTCGGGAGGGACAATCTGAATTAATATTGGCACCGACAAGTCGGTAATCAGAGGGTTAGATGGACTGAAACCTTCAGTTTCATGTTTAGAGACTGTGGATTCCTCTGGAGCCAGAAAGTCTCCTCACAGAGCAGGCTCGGGCATAATTTCCTGCGGCCCGGTCTCTTTGAACGACCCTTCTTGATCAAGTATTTTCCTTAACAATGGCAGAGGCGGCTCCAAAGTAACCGGTGAAAGGCCTTCAAGCCTTCGCAACTGGTGGAGATGTTGATCTTCCACTTTATGAAATGATCAAATTACACAGTAAGGCTTGACTAGCATAGAACACAAAGCACACACTAAAATTTTTCCTAAAGATAAATCAAGCAGTGGACTAACTATTGGGAAGGATGGTTATGCTAATCGACATTATAGAAACTAACCAGTGCAAGTGAAAATAGAACACAGAAGCACCCTCCAGGTATACTCTACAAAGCGTGATTCGACATCCACCCTAGGTACCGCGGTATACCCCCACAGTCACCCGCGTAGGTCCGAAAATATGGGAAACTAGGTTGTCAACTCGTAGTCAGTCACCAGGAGGGTACAGTTGACAGTCGGCCAGATCATAATGAGCAGGATAACAAGTCTGAAGACCTTCAAGGGTATCGAAAGCAAGTGGTCCGAAAGAAAAATGAGAATCTTGAATGGATTTGAGGTCCACGAATCTCCGTAGGTGAATGCGATCAGTATTGTTTTCGAGAAATACCCTCAATATACAATCCCCACTATGTTCAATCCAGCTTTGGAGGGGTCATCTCCTCTGTCTTTCCTCATGCGACCTCTTGTTTATCCCCTGTGTTAGAGGGGGGTCCCGACTAACTCTTATGACACTGGACTTAAAACACTCCCTAACTCAAACTACAATTTTTGTTTTAAAGTGGCCTTGAAGAGTTTCCTCTTCACACCTAATTCAAGGCCCTAAAAACCTAAACTAGTTTGTGAACCCTACAAACAAAACAAAGTCTAATGTATTCTAGATTAGGCATTATTTTTAAGGCTTGATTTACTCAAAAGGTACGGTAGTGAAACTAATGGTGTTATAAAGAGATGAATAAGGAAGAGAACTTTAAAGTATTTAAAAGAAAAATTACTTCGAAATTAAAAGCAAAGCTTGTAACCAATTCTTTGTAAATTCAAATTTTCTAACCGATATTTCAGGATCTTGTAAATGAAGAAATCCTAAAACTTGCTTTCGCTTGACTACAAACTACTTATATTTCAGGAAATCGAAAATAACTTGGAAATGAAGACTCTTTTTCTTTTTAAATAACAACCTTGACTACTTTACCAAACTGAATGCAACAAAATAAATTCTCTTTCTTTTTTTTGAACTGCGTTAAC
>ML781786.1:257557-273794 GCA_009831015.1 Picea engelmannii | reverse complement strand
ATTAAAAATATATATATCTAAAGTAAGAGAAAATGAGAAAAAAAAAAGGTAAAAAAAAATTATAACCCAAAAAAAACATTAAAAAGGTAGAAAAAACCCAAAAACTTTAAAATATATATATATATATATATATATATATATAAACCTCAAATTAAAATTTTAATACAAAATTTAAAAAACAATTAACAAAAATAAGTTAAAACGCATTAAAGTTACAACAAAAAAAATTAAAATTTATATAAAAAAATCTTAAAAAATAAAATTTAGACGAAAACAAATTCGATCATTTAGGTTTATGTGGTGAGAGATTTGTTTAGAAACTGTCGGAAGAACCACGGTGCTTTTGATAGCTTGTCGACGTTTCGGATCCACAACAAGATCCATCTTTAGGACAAAAAAGCCTGAGGAAAAATAAGAGAGGAACCCTTAATAAATAATGATGAGGAGGGTGGAAAACTAAGGTCGGCTAAGTGAAACCCTAGGTTTGAGTAGATTTTTCAAAAAACAGGTAATTGACCATAGGTGTTAATATTATTAATATTAATTATATGTTAATTCTAGGTTAAATTTAGGGTTAATTTAATGAGGTGGTATTAATATTATTATTGTTATATTAGTGGTCAGCTAAGTGAAACCCTAGGTTTGAGGAGATTTTTCATTTAATAGTGATTTAAATATAGGTTAAATTTAGGGTTGACCATATGGTGTTAATATTATTAATATTAATTATAGGTTAATTATAGGTTAAATTTAGGGTTAAAAGAGGTAGCATTAATATTATTAATTGTTATATTAGTGGTCGGCTAAGTGAAACCCTAGGTTTGAGGGGATTTTTCCAAAATAGGTAGTTAATAGTGATTTAGTTAATTAATGAATTAAGTGGTTTAATTTGATAACCCGATGGTGTTAATATTATTAATATTAAATTTTATGTTAATTATAGGTTAAATTTAGGGTTAATATAATAAGGTAGTATTAATATTATTATAGTTATATTAGTGGTTTAATTTGATAACCATATGGTGTTAATATTATTAATATTAATTTTATGTTACTTATAGGTTAAATTTAGGGTTAGTTTAATGAGGTAGCATTAATATTATTATTGTTATATTAGTGGTAGAAGATTATAAGTTGAAATCAGTTAGGTTGGTCTTGAAATGGTTTAATTTTAATTATCGAGTAGATGTTAGTAATTAGTACGATGTTGGTTAAGGTTAAGTTAGGTTTAATATGTAAAAAGGTAATAATATTATTAATGTATGTCAAAGGGATTTTTAGGTATGTTGGTATAAAAGGTTTTAATAAGGTTGGTTTATAATGATCAGGTTAAGTTAAGGTTCGGGAAAAGTGAGGGTGTAAGTACTGAGGGTAAGGTTGATAATTTTTTCTTTCCCGAATGAGCGGAATCCAACTTTCACTAATCTCTAGGCCATTGCCCCTATTTAGGTTATCGGGATTTTTGATGATTTCAATTGCTTCTCTAATTCGTCTTTTAAGGAGATGGTCTTCTTTAGCTAAGATTTTGATGTCCTCTAGGCATATGTGATGCTTAGTTGTGAGAGAGTGTTCGGCTAGTGCTGAGGTGCGAGTTCGTTCATTCTTGATGTCAGCACTATGCTCTTTAATCATGGTGTTGAAAACAAATTCATTAATATAAAAAAAGATTCAAATTTATATAAAACATATATATTTTATGTATATATAAAACATATGTTTTATATAATATAAAACATATATAATATATGTTTTATATATATCAAACATATATATTATATGTTTTAAAATTTTAATACAAAATTTAAAAAATAATTAACAGAAATAAGTTAAAACTCATTAAAATTACAACAACAAAAAGACAAAAAGGTAAAATTTATATAAAAAATCTTAAAAAATTAAATTTAAACGATATTTTATGTATATATAAAACATATAAAATAAATGTTTTATAAAACATATATATATATATGCCACAATGTTGAATCATATAATATATATGCCTCACTTCCACAATGTTGAGGCAAACTTGTTTATATTATATGTGTTGGAAATTTATTACAAAGGGTGATATATGCATGTTTAGAAATCACATGCATTGATAGTCACTAGCAAAAGAAATTGCAAATGGCCATGGCTCAGAGAAACCTTTTCTTATTATGGATATGATCCTTGACTCCTTCATCCTTTAGCATTGAATAAGGTTTCACTCTTCAAGATCTCATCTCTACTACTTCCCTTCAAGCTTCCCAAGTTCTCTTTACATCTCCCTTTTTTATCTTCTTCTTCACTACAACATTCATTTTTAATGGGATAGCTTGGAAGACCAATGATCACAATGGTTATTTTCCACTTCCAAAAAAAAAACAATTACATGCTTATTACAAAATTTACAATAGGTTTGGAAAGAATCCAATTTGAATCACACCTCCCCATTTGCAGGATTTTGGTCCCCAAAAGATTCAACTCTCTTCAATCTTCTTCTTCTCTACCTTCAAGCATCCTCTAGATAATATTTAAGAAACACTTCCTCCACTACAAGATGGAAGATAAGAGATGAATAGGGGCTTCCTTCGGCATAAGCTTGTTTTCCATCTCATGGATAGAAATGGCATTCATTATTGCAATAGGCTGTTGGAAAACTATTGCTTCTTGGGTTACAAGTGAAAGAAGATCCTCTTTCCCCTTAAACTTAACTCTCCAAGCTTTCTTCTTAGTTTTTTTTTCTTGGGATGGAGTTCTAGATGAATCCTACAACATTTGGCCTCCCAATGTCTAGTCAATATATAGTACTAGAAATATTTCTTGGATGGGATACTTGTCTATCTAGAGTGACAATAATGTGTATCCTTATGACCCAATTTCTTGCAACAAAAACAAACCAAAGATAGTATTCCATACAATTTTTTGTTTTTTTTATGATGCTTGCTAACTTGATTTCTTGGTCCCCCAAGAGTTGTATTAGATCAAGATGGGGAATCATCTCTTTGTTTCCCTCTTCCAAGCCTCTATAAGAGAATTTGAGTGGCTTTCTACACACTCCTTTTCCAATTGCATTTTCCTCCATGGGGGATTATTTTCCATTTCATATTTCCTTGATGAAGGTGGTTTCAGTTGAACTTGTGTTTCCTTCTTATCTACTAGATCCTAGGTCTTCATGTTTGTGCCTTTGTTGAGTTACAATGGGGATAAGAACCCCTTTTTCTTCCTTTCCTCGCCCTTGGACATCATATGTCATTTTCCTCATGAGTTTGGAACTAATGCCTCTAGTGTGATTTTAAAATTCACCAAAGGTCTCTTGAGGAAGGGTCTTAGAAGGTGAGTTTACCATGATCAACTTTATCATGGTGCTAGATTCCATAATGGAAATGAAAAAGGATTTATTTGTCTCTTGGATAGTTGCTTGTAGTTTTTCCAAGGCCTCTTCCTTCATTTCCAAATCTCGGTATAGTTGAGTAGTCACTTTGGTGAACCTATCCTCTTTCCAACTATCCATATGAGTGAATGTATCCCTCAACTGCAAGATTTTCAATCTACTTGTGTCTAATTCTTCCCCCGTGGTGGTGCAAGAGTCCTAGATCTTGGCAAGCTCTTTTGAAGACATAAAATTGTGTGCCATTTATATAAAGGAGGAGCTATAAGGAGATAAGGATTGATGTGTGTTTTAAAGATGGATGGGATTATGCTCAACATTTTTTAAATGAGCCTTATTATTTTTGAAGTTTGGAAAGATCACACAAATATTTGTTTTTTAGAAGAATCTTGGTGATATTTTTGAGTAAAATTGTTGGCTTTATATCTAGCCATTATCATTGTGAATAAATGATGATAATATAATATATCTTATGGTCTTAAGGGCCTAATAGCTTCTCCATGGTGAAACGAGGGTGAAAGTATCAGAGCCATGGTGAAAATTATGAAGGAAGAGCAATGGTACTGAGTGCAGTTTCATTTTGAGGACTGTATCGCAAACCGTATCAAGGACCATATCAAGGATTGTATTGAGTATTGTATCGCAGACCATACAAAGGACTGTATCATGGACTGTATTGAGGACTATAACACAAAAGATGTCTATTTTTAGTCTGGATTTAGTTTTCAAGGAATGTCTTCAAAGATGAGAATAGACCTTGATCTAACGATTGATCTGGTGGACAGAGAATGAAGAAAAGATGCATCACTCAATGATCTAATGAAGAAAATATGCAGCACTGGAATTACATGCAATCCAAGGAGAAGACATTACTGAAAGGGAAATTCGTTGATTTTGGAGTCCCTATTGGTAAAAATTAGATTTCGCTTTGAATATTTATCTGTTTTTCACAATTTCAGTTGCGTTGGAAACTAGATTCCAAGATGCACCAAAGGGTATTTTTTTTTCTCAATATTAATCTTTTTTTTTTAAGATATTCATCTCATAAGAAACAAATTTTGTCCAATTGCAAAATATGCATCCATTAAAATGCATATTTTGGCCTCCATAGAAATCCAAATTAAGCATATAAAATAGAGTTGGAAAGATATTTTATAGATCTATCAAATCCCTCCAAGTATCTATTAAACAAATCAATGTTTAAAGATAAAAACTTGCTGATAAAATTCACCTCAAAATGGAAAACGGATGCTGAAAATGAAAAATGATTTTTTCTCTGAAAAGAATTTTTTGTTTTCTATGATAGAAGTTGCAAATGGAACACCTAGGTTATTACCCAAAAGTGTATCTTCAGTTTTTTCGATTGATTTTTTCTTATGATATTTTATCCACAAAATTTCTTAGGGTTTGCCCAAGTTATAGCGTCCAACGATCTGATCTTGTATTCAAAGTTCTTATTTGTTGGGATCTGAGTCCAAGTATATATGTTTATTTGATGTCTCTTCGACCCCACATTCATTTCTGTGTGTAATTGTTAATCGTCGACAGATAAAGCTATGGGAGAGTCGAACCAAATTATGACAGACTTTATCAGAGAAATGCCACCATGGTACTCAATTGTCTCTTGAACCTGTGGCAATGTCACTATCCCTACATATGCATATTCCACAAACATCTTCATCGTGACCTTGGAGCTCACATCGTTGATGATATGGACCTGAATCTTCCCTCATTGCTTTGTTTTTCTTTGCAAAATGTTGAGCCAAGAAAGTGGCTAAATGTGCAGAGAAAATCAAGCAATTATAGGGTGAAGAATGGAGAAATGTTTGGCACTTAACAGTCCACATGTCACATCTTCCAACTGGAGAGCAACAAATCTACTCAACGATTTTTTTTCATAAATTAGCTCAACAATTCATTCAGTGATTCACTCAACTAAGACCATGATTTTCTTAGAAAATATCTTGCACAATTTTCTCTCATGCTCTCTACAGATGTGCTCATGCATGATATTCACATCTCAATGATTTATTCATTTTTTAAAGCCACTTCTACGCAATTTTGGTGGACTGTTTTTCAACTGATATTAAATTATCAAAATCGTTGCAAAAATCTTTGTTCATATCTAGGTCTATATTGAGGACTGGATGAAGGACCGGATTAAGGACCATATGAAGGATCATAAATTGTTTTAACATAAATATATGGAGGTGAGTAAATGTAAGATTCTTTTGGTCATTAGTAAATGAGAGTGAGCATGAGTAAGGGATGTTTGTTATTTCTTTATGACTTAGGAAAATTTGTAAGTGAGTAACAAACTGAGGTTGTAAGAAACTCATTTTTTGAGAAGACATTTATTATTTTCTTAAGTCTTTAAGAGAAGAAGAGAAATGTTATGAATTGAAAGCCTTGTTAAAGCATGGTGAAAGAGAAAGTATGTTTTAGCCTTCCCATTGTATGTGGTCTCATAAGAGAGATACTTATAATAAAATTGAAGTATTTTTCTCTGTATCCTAGATCCGCCCGAAATTGAATAAGGGGATCTTAGATACACCTTGCATAGTGTGTTGTGGTGAATATTTTCATTGTTGATTTATGATGTTTAATGTCTAGTTTTGACATAAACATGTTTGTAATGTATCATTTAATGCATCATACATTGAGTACAAGCAAGTTAATTCCAACACACAATTAACGCTAATGAAGTACAAACAATCAAATCACATATGATCAAGCATCTATGAAGAGAATTCTCAAACATTCAATTCTTCATCCACATCAGCAATGGACAAATCAAAGGATTTCGAACTCAACACATCATGGAGCATTTGAAGTTAAATTGTAACTTGCAAACAATGTTTGTTGTAAGATTACTTGATCAAGTTGATTTGTACTTGCAATAATGTATTTGTAAGTTTACTTGTCTTTAAATCAAGTTGAGTTGAATTGTAATTTTTAGGTGCATTCTCGGCTGAGCCTGACACCCAAGAATCATTGTAATTTTGAGTCGAAATTGAATTGTAAACATAAAGTTTTGGGTTAATTTTCGGTAGTGTCTGACACCCTCAAATTCTTGAAAGAAAGAAAGAAAATTTCAAGCAAGCGTGAACCAAAATCAAGTGAGCGAGTTGTAGATAATCCTTCTTCTATCGAGTCAAATTGTGATCAAGATCTACCTACACAAGGAGACCTCATTTAGTGATTTTTGAAATGGCTCGAAATCTAGAATTATTAGAGTTACTGAACACTCTAATAAACACCACTTAAGACAACACAATGATATTGAACAAAAAAACACTTCAATTATTGCTAACATTTTTGCAAGTGACGCAAACTAAAGTTAGACTTCTTCAATCTCTATCCCAGCTATTAAATCATGAGTTGATTGATCTCAAAAATCAACAACAAGTGAAGTGTTTTGAACTAGTTTTTGTTCAGCACAACCCTCTCTATGATGATAATGATGATGATGATGTTTTTGATCAACATTCAGTGAAGGATCAACTCAACAAGACAATTGTAGATGAAGACGAAGATGAATCTATTCATGAACCTACATTTCAAGAGTTTTCTTTTTACTTTGATGAAGAAAACCTTTCAATGTTGCAACAACATGCAATAAATCCACTTCCACATATTTCAAAGAAATAGGTTCAGAATACTCTTTCCAAGCCCATCGTCAGACCTTGGGAAGAAATTATTTGTAACAGGAATAGAACATGACTTGGATATGACAAGCAAGTTACCTTTCATATTCCCAATTATTCCAGACCAATCCAGTTCCAAAGTGTTGGATTCCTTCATGAATTTTCATCTTAACCTGTTCAAATTCAACATCATAATGCGAAGTCCCAACATTGCAATCAATTTGGTCACAAGGAGAGTCAATGTTTCAATCTCCATCCTTGCCAGCATTGTGGCAATCATAACCATTCTTCAGACAGATTTTCAACACTGAAGAAACCTACAATATTTAAGATTCACTATGAGTGGATAGATCCTTGGAAATGGTCATCAACAACCAAGCGATTATATAAGTCTTATAATAGAATTCAATCTCGAGTAAAGACCAATCATGCAGCACATAACATTTGTGTACCTCACATAAGTGGTCCCCTTATGGCGTAGCTTTCGAGCATGGCCCTCATGGGATCAGATAACATGTGGTTTTTTCCACATGCCCACTTTGTGTTGTATACAAATTGAACAATTATGGTACTCTCTTGATCCTAGAGAGGGGAGTACAATGATGTAACTATCATGCACCTTAAGGGGGGGTAGTTCCAAAATCAAATGACAATGGTTCATGAAACCACTTGCAGTCTCTCCTTTCAGCTAACAAAGGGGGGAATTGATGATGGAACTGAAGATGGTTGTCAAACCAAACATTTCGACAACAAATATGCCAGATGGGCATGAAATTTTCCAAATGGGAAACTGTAATCTGTAGATGACATATTTTTGCAGGATTATGGTTCAATGACTTGCAATTGAATCATACACACGATACATAATTGGGATGTTTTTGGACACCTAAAAGTGTCAAAATTGGTTAGCATTCTTCCAAAAACCATCAGATACATGGTATCAATTGATCAATGGTTATCCCAAACCACAAATTCAGAGACCACTTCAATGATACACTGATATTAGAGTGGTGATACTACAAGTTCACCAATTAGCAGAAGACATGAGATTCTTCTAGCTCAAATACTTGGAAAAATTATCTAATTGTCAAGTAATCAAGGAATGTTAAGATATTACAGTTGTTCACTTCCATATATCAGCTCTCTTCCAGTTCATTTCAAATGAACCATTCAACATCCAGATTGGCAGTTTTTCAAGCAGTTCTTCATTGAGGCTCAACTCAAGAGTTTCACTATGAAGACTTGGAAATGATACCCGTTTATTCTTAATTGTTGGTATTATTGATCGGACTTGTGATTGAGGGGGGGATTGTTAGCCTATAACTTACCTTAACCAATCACTAAGTCTAATTTGCACCTATATTTGTATTATTCATTTAGGATATTAGTAATATATCCTCAAGTGATGACTAATGATTTAGTTAAGATTGCCTAGCCTAGTCATCATGCATGATTTTAGGATCTAGAGAAAATATCTCTATGAGGTGGCATCACCCATTGTACTATAAATATGTACCATTGGTATGAATAATGATTGAGTTGCGTAGTGAGCATTTTCCGCGATGTTGTTGTTCTTGTTTATGTTTTATCAATTGGTATCAAAGCTTCTTTGTTTTATCAATTGGTATCAGAGCTTCTTTGTTTTATCATCATCTACTTCTATCTCCAACACTAAATTTCCTCTTGGATTTTCTTGTTGAATTTTCTCAACTCTTCTAGCTTTTCCCTCTTCAAGGATTTTCCCATGATGGATGCTTCAAGGCCTCTAACCAACCTTCTCTAATACCTTGTGATTTGTAGATGGTAGGCCCATGACATGTCTATTTTGTCCACACAGATCCTCTGCATAATAAACAATTTCTTCTTTGCAAACTTTGTTTTTGATATGGTTGTTTAAGCTTGGTATATTGATTGTGTTTCCACATAAAACCAAGGACTCAAGTGAATTCAATTTTGTTAAATTAAACAATTCACTGTTCATTCACAACACTTAAACCCATTATAAATCTACTCATACAAATTCAAGGGAGCATTTCAAGTATTGGTTGAATGTATACTATTTTATTTGAAGGTGCAAATAGAAATTAAAACAAACTTTATCTATGAGTATTCCATACCAACACTCTTATTACCAATACTCTAGCAACAAATACCTTCCTCTCAACTAATCAACCCATGTGAGGGATATGTATTTTCTTGCAAGGGGCTAGAAAAATAAACAAAGTGAACATGATGAAAATGCTTTGACCCCCCATGCACATTAACATATTGATTGGTCCATTCAACATGTTGGGATGTAACTACATTGAAATGTTATTGGACTGAGCAAATAAAGGGTTGGTTGTAGGTAATAATCAATTAGTGTGGATGATGTATATGTTATCTCAACACACATAATATATCACCCATCATTCCATAAAATAATACACTACATATTACATAGGAACACACAATCCATAATCCTACCTCCTACTAGTCATTCATTTAGAAGATTTATGGGAGACATCACCTAGCAGTCCATGAATAAAACACACTAGCACTCTAACTAGTGATCAAGGTAATTAATAGCAATGTTTTAGGTGAATGGACAAGTCTCATACAACATGATCAATACCAAATGATGCTAAATTAGAGAATTAAACTGCTATAGAATTCAATTCCATTGCATGGTGTTTAACCAATGATCCCATAACAAATGACTAAAGTTGTAACTAATACCATCGACATAGGAACCATCTTGATTCCATTCCAATAATTTATTTAACTTAAGTATAATAGCAAGAGGAAAATAAAACTTCAATAATGTGGAGTGTCCAATCACACTTTAATACAAGATATTTACCCTAGAACCCAAACATGAAACCAATATAGATTGGGGGTTTTATTATGTGTTGGAAATTTATTACAAAGGGTGAGTTATTCGTGTTTAAGAATCTCATGCATTGTTACTCATTATAAAAAAAAATTGTAGATGGATTTGGCTCGGATACACCTTTTCTTATCATGGATAGGCTCCTTGACTCTTTCATCCTTCGATATTCAAGCAAGTTGCACTCTTCGATCTCTCATCTCTGCTACTACCATTCAAGCTTCTTACATTCTCTTTACATCTCCCTTGTCAATGATATTATTCTCCACAACCTTCATTTGTAATAGGTTTCCCTAGAAGACCAACCATCACAATGGTTTGTTTCCACTTCAAACAAAATAAATAAAATAAACAATTACATGCTTATTACAAAATTTACAAGAGGTTTGACAAGGATCCAATTCAGATCATAAAACCAAGGGAAAGAGTGTAATGAAAAGTTATAGGTTATAGTCACCCATGATATATTGTGAAATAGACCATGTAAAAACTAGTTTTACTTCTTCTTTTTTTGTTAAAAAAACATAAACATCACATTTTCAACATCACTTTGATATTCTCTGCAGTCTCAAACATAGAAATACATGTCAAAAGTTAAACACAAATTTTGATTAAATGTCACTTAACACACATTAATGAGAGCATTATTGAATCTTGATTCACCATGTGACAAGTGCCACATTAGCAAAGAGTTAACTTGTAACGCACTACATGGAAAGTGCCTCCATGGCATAATATAGTTCTTGTCCTTTTTAATGTTTTTTCCTAACATTTAAACAAAATGTATTAAACTTACTATTCTTAGTTGAATTGAGGTTTATTAGATTGTTTTAGGGTTCTAGGATATTATCAAACCTTTTTGCTTGTCAAAAGGTTATTAAGTTGTAACTTAAATTCAACTTATTTCTATATTTATTTATATTCGATTCCAATTTCTTAAAGTTGATATAAAATTAAGTAACATTTCAAATCATGGTTTAATTAAGGTTTATTATATTATTTCTAGGGTCCTAGGATATTATCAATTTTTTTCTTCTTTAATTTTAATTTTTTTATCTCAAAGTTATTAAATTATAATCTAAATTTAGTTTCAATTAAATATATTTATTTATATTTCATTTCAAGTTTTTAAGGTTGAAAAAAATTACGTAATAGATGTTAAAAAAAAGGAATATTTACATCAACATTTTACATATTGTTAAGTTTTTATAAAGAAAACAAAAACAAGTTTGATCACTATATATTTTCATTTTTAAAAAAGAAAAGAAAAAGAAAATCTAATCTACTATGAATCTAGTTAGTATTCTACAAATTATAAAAATAATATCACTTCAAATAAATTCTCACTCATTACAATTATTGTAATGTAATATCACACACTCAAATAGCTTTAACAACCTCCAAAGGCACATGGGATAATAACATGTGTTTTGGTACTATCTATAACATCTTATCTCGGCATAGGTGCTTAAGAAATTCATCATAACTAAAACTAGGCATATTTTAATCATTCTTTTTTTTAATCTAAAATTTTACAAGAAAAAACATAATAATCATTAGGTACATAACTATCTAGCAGTGGAAATAATACTGTAACTCAATTTATCTACTTTTACAATGCTCTCTTGAAGATCACCCCTTGGTGAAAACTATTCTTCAACTTCCAAGGAACTAACAGTTGGGGAAACACAAAAAGGTTTTTTTTCTCTCAAGAAATGAAAAACTAGGTATGTTGGTGATACCCTCCATTCAAGGCCTTGACTCAATGAGGGAAACATTGAGTCCATTCAACTAGAAGAGAAACCCAACAAGGAAGAAAAAAGATCCACAATTAACACATAGTCACAAGACAAACATCACAACATTATCCATAGAACCACAATTTAACTAATTGGTGGAGAGGTATCTAGCAAAAACAACCTCCTTATAGGGCTCTGGTGTGCACATGAACTCTACCCACTATAACCATGGTACCACAACACCTCCAACAATGGAGCTCTTCAATCAATCCAAAAGCATGGGCAATGTACTTCTTGTAGGTTTTGAAACTCCCAACTTCATATACCCACTTAGACAAAAGTGTTGGATAACATATACACTATCACAAGATATCAAGAGTCAAAGGAACCCAACCTATTCCTTTACCAAATCAAAACATAGAAAACTAGGCTCCCCTCATTTCCCCAACAAGTGTTTCCAACACCCTTTTCACTAACACTACAGAAACAACTATATTTCCTTTTCCCACCTAAATCCTCACAAAATGCTAAAAAATCATAAATAGGTTTAGGGTAAAATTAGGGTTAGGTTTATATGAGACAGGTCATATAAAAGTCACTCTCAAAATATAATCTCAATCCCTATACAAACCCTAATTAACTAAGAAATGTACCATTACCCCAGCTAAACATTAATACTTTACTACCCCACATTGTAAGTAAGGTCATCTAGCATAAGTCATCCTCATTGAACTAAGAAATGTACCATTACCCAAGCCAAGCATTAATACTTTACTACCCCACATTGTAAGTAAAGTCATCTAGCATAAGTCATCCTCATTGAATTAAAGTCCTTCCCAAGATGCAAGTCCACAATGGTTTTCATAATCATATTTAGAACCCATCCCAAAATCTACCTCATCAATATAAGTCCCACAAAGTATATCCCTATAATCATTACACTCACATGAATATAATTCAACAATCCAAACTAATCTCAACCTTAGCATACCTTTAAATAACAGTGATCATTTCATCACATTCATGTACACAACATTATTGTAAAAATAACAGTAATCATTTCATCCCATTCATGTACACAACATTATTATAAAATAGCATAATAATCATTAACAAAAAAACATAATGATTAATAATAAAATAACTAATAACATGGTTTGCTAACCTATACTCAATTGTCCAATAATACCCTTGAAAACATACATTAAAATTGAAAATGTACTTATGTAATTATAATAAAATAAATTAAAAAACAAATTAAAAATATTCTCATAAATTTATAATAAAATAAATTAAAAACAAAATGTAATATTATAAATAAAATAAATTAAAAACAAAATGTAATATTACAAACACATTTTCCAATTCTTTATTAGATATTAACAACTTCATAACAAAATACATAGTCCTACTAGTTTGGCACCTTGTCATGTGATTTAGTATTATTCTTAGTTAATATCTTTTACTTATATTTTTTTAATTTTTAATTAATTGTATTTATTAAAAAATAAAATTTTAACCAAAAAAAAATTCAACATCATCTTTTACCATCTTTAAAATTGATCTTTGTTGTTTGTTTCGATCCATCGTTCAATATTTTAGTTGAAAAACATATTCTCTAAATACTTCATCAACTAACACTCGGTATATGGGACAATGCGATTCTACACTATTATTCAGTTTCGATATGCTTCTGTTCACTCAAACTATAACATGTCTGTTTATATAGCAATGTTTAATATAACATGTTTTCATTTTATGTTTATTGGTTGAAGTATTGATTTTTTTGAATATTAATATTGATTAATAGGTTTGTAATTTTGAATTGTTATTAATTGGATTTAATTTGGATGATTAAGATTATTATCTTTTCCACTCAAATTCAATATTTGCAAATAACATATTCAATATTTATTATTCAATTCTTCTTTCTTCTTTTAATAAATAATTATATATTTTTAATTTCTAAATAACCTTTAGACATAAATATTCTTTTTTTAATAAATAACTACAATATTTTAGTTTATAACTAGCCTTTTTCCACATAAATATAAATATCCAATGTCATACATCCAGAAAGATCAAATCTGATAAATCAAATTTTCTTAAAAAACAAAATTTGAAAAAACCTCAAACTCATTTGATGCTCACCAAAAATAAGTTAAAACAGACAGATTTTACATGATATCAAATATGTTTTCGGTTAATCTGATAAATCAAATTCTCTTAAAAAACAAAATTTGAAAAAACCTCAAACTCATTTGATGCTCACCAAAAATAAGTTAAAACAGACAGATTTTACATGATATCAAATATGTTTTTGGTTAAGATGTTTATGATAATCTGCTTTGACTAACTATTCTACAAAAAAGTGATTTAAATCCTACCATATAAATTTACACCAATCACTATTTTTTATGGTTCAAAATCCATTTTTAAATATAAAAATAGATTCAACATGCTAATAAACTCATATAGCACTATATTCTACATAAATAATCACTCCAATTTATCACGAAATTTCAGACTCATATCCCCAAAAAAAAATTTATAATTTCATAAAACCTTTAGGTTACAGCTATGATAATCTATTAATCTCCCTTTGACTGCTAGCTTTCCAGTTGCTCTACGTCCCTAATGTTGATTATCCCAATAGTGTCTCCTTTATTGCTGGAGCAGATGTACTATTAATTTAACAATTTATCTATGACTAGATCTCCCTACAGCGATACTCGTACAGGCCTTTGATGGAGACCACTCGGAAATCCTCGAACCTATGACTTTTCTGGCGCCGTGCTTTTCTTACAAAATCCATTGAAAATCTTTCTCCTTTTAAAAGATTCATAACGCACTCTGCTTTCACATGGATCTCGTTTTTCGGGAAAAGGATATCGTTCGTAATGAAAACCAGTCATAAGACTGGATCTGAAGTGGAGTGGACCGTGGAGTGGCCTTTTGCAGATATGTGTGGTCATTATTGTGAAAAGTTGGATGGTTTCTCTGGCCTTTCAGAAAAAGATTCCTGCCCTTGCGCTTTATTGCGTTGTATATGATTGGTTTTCGAGAGCTTTTAACTTTTCCAAATCCAATAGAGATTGCCGACCTTTCAGGTTGGAGCAGTGTCATGTCATGTTCGTACAATTCAGATGGGCAGTTCGATTCCAGAAGGGAGCCCACCGTATTGTTCTTCAGGTAAGTGGCTTTTTTCAGTTATCCTGTTGCCAGTGAACTTCCTACAGGCAATGCATATTACAGATACTGAGTTATATGTTGCAGCTGGATTGACATGGAGGTCGGAGCACAAAGATATAAATCCTCTGGGGAAGCGGGTGTGCAGGAGATTTTCACGTTTCACCAATCGGCGCGACGCTGCGAGTTTCGTCTTTCTGCGGGGAGAATGAGAGGCAAAGCTGGTAAATATGTGTTTGAGGAAGCAGGGGCTCTCGGCGGCCCCGAAACTCACGTTTTGGCTGTTGATGATTGCTTGATCGACCGGAAGATAATCGAGCGGCTGCTGAAGACGGATTCTGTGAAAGGTTTCAACCTCTTTTGTTGTTACTTACTTGCATGTTTAGTAAATCAAGCATGGTCAGCAATAAGTACTTAATAGCGCATAATGATACTAAATCAAGCATGATCTGAATTGTTTTCGGATTGGACTGCCTATAATCCACTTGACAGTGGAACTCAATGTTGCTTAGCAGGGTGGATATTGCTGGCCATATTTGTTGGCAGTTGATATTCAACTTGCTACATAGGTGAATTATAGATCGTTGGATCTGATTTGCTTTCAGATCAGATTATCTATAATTTACTTGTTAGAGATAGGTTTGCTGATTTGCTTTCAGATCAGACTACTTATAATCTACTTGTTGTAATATTCAAATGCTGTATAGTAAGTTAAATATTGCTTATCTTTTTTTGGTGATCAATATACAGCCTGCTACCCAGCCTTCAATATGTATCTGTATCTGATTTGCTTTGGGATTATAAACACTCCAATGTCAATGTTATTTGGAGTATATGCTGAAATATTTGATCATATGTCAGATCGGACAATATGTGTAAGGATATATTGCATTTATTGAAGTTTGGGGCAATATCTGGTTCCTTAGATCTATCCAGTGTTGCAAGGCATTTATTGAAACTAGCGGTAGTATATGCTCCTTTATATTTGTCACTGTAGAGATTGTAGGATGCATATACTGTTCGCAGTTGCACTAAATACTTTGTATCTAGATACATATTATTAACCCTAAATTCAATGCAACACTCTTGGGGTACATAAAACTTGCATGCAATACACAGTTAGATATGAAATGCATAATTAAACATCAGTTGGATGTGAAATTGATAGTTAGACATCATTGTGTACGAAACTCTGCTTTCATAATTGTATTAAACACGGACTATCATGGTCTACATTACACTGAATAATATCTTCAGTGCATATTGAATGTGACAGTTACCATGGTAGACAGCGCCACCAGAGCGCTGGAGATTTTGGGGGTAAGCCAAGAGCAGACGACGACACCAGCCTGCCAAAATGTAAGCCTAAACTACGTTGGTATCTATCGGGTTCAGGGAAAAACGTCGTAAAAGAAAAAAAAAA